>JAXIVD010002700.1:0-55372 GCA_036785275.1 Cancer borealis
GCAGTCTTGTTCAATAGACTCTATTATTTGGCTAATGTTCTCTACAATGTCTTTAGGATTTGATTCCTGATCAATATCATTACTGCCTATCCAAAGTATACATAGGTCATGTTCCCAGTTTAGCACTTCATTCATTCGGGTATCATTATTGAAATTGTCTGCTCTACCTCCAGGTGCTCGGAATATTCTTATTTCTGTATTTTCCACTACTAACTTGTTTGGAATTTGACTATGACCCACCACTGAAATTTTCCACATTCTCCCTTGCTGTGGCAATGTTAGGCAGTGCTCAAAACACTTTGAATCCCACCGCTTAAGCCACCAGTGTGGTGCCCGGGGGGGGGGGGACGGGGGGCGTTATTTTTTTATTTATTTATTATAGTTGTTAATTGTTGTTCTATTCTTTATTTAATTAATTTATTTTACTTTCACTTCACTGCTGAAGGACCACCAGTGTGGTGCCTTGTCATTAAATTAACTTCGAATGGGGAACTCTCATGGCAATTAAAAAGATATTTACTTTGATTAATTATATTAATTAATGGTCCCTGATGTTGGATATTTCCCTGAATATTAAGAAAAGAAAGCTGCCACCACCCCCAAAGGTTTAATGAGAATTAGGGGATTCTCAGGGAATTTAATTTCTTCCTAAAGGGAAGTTAAAATATTCGAAAGAGAAAATAATTACTACCAGGGAAATATAGGTGACCAATGAAAAGAAAAGGGGAACTGATTTAACAATTTAGTTATTTGGTAGAGTGGACTGAGTTTCAATAAGGCACATGGATTCGTGGATTTGTTTCATATCCTTTTTCAAGAGTGTTGAGCACCTCCCTATTAACCTTACCACACCAACGGAAGGTTAGTATTAACACAGAATCCCTTTCTCAGATTTTACTTGAGTTATTTATTTAATGTATACTTTGAATATCACAGGCTGATCATTGAGTCTTAGGAACACGGCTTAGTTATAGTATCAGACAACTTAATGGTTCATGGCAGAAATAACTTTATCTTCCTCAAAAAGAAAATAAATACAGAGTTGGCAATACTTATCTCACCTCGAGATACCAAACTCTTCACACATTACACATTATACCCTTGACTCCCTTCCCTGAAAAATATCACCTTAAAAATGTTATAATTTTGTAACTGGGCCTGAGAACAGTTAAAGAACCTTTTCTCAGGGGATTTCCGAAAGTAAGGTGATCTCAATGTTTCTGTTTATGCATACATAGTATAATTCTTCCTCACTAAGTAGGAATACGCGATTCCTATTCCTGAATACATGGGCTGGGTCTATCAGACCGTCTTACGTGACACATAGTTTCCTAAAGCTTAACTTGGAAATTTGGCAGTGGCTTTCTAGCCGTTCATTTAACTACAAAAACAAAAGAAAGTAAATGAGAAATTGGTGTAACTGTCGTGGAGGCATTCTTTCCCTGTAAACACAATCAACGTTGAACGACGAGTCAGTATAATTCACTTCCTTAACTCAGAAGTTAATACACAGTCACAATAACATAGAAATTACCGTGAAAAATATATATTGTACACCATGAAATATTTTGTAGGGAATAGGGGACCATGCGGTTTTGAAACCACGTTGTCCTTCTTTAAGAGAAGGAAATTGATATTATCTACTTATAATAGATCTCAATAGGGGTTTACATGTATTGTCAGACTATTGGGGAAGATTATGGACTATATAATAATGGCGAGAGGCATTGAATTTCACAAATATTGAGGGATTTCGAGAGCGATGTCACTCACCTGTAAACACAATCAACGTTGAACGACGAGTGACGCTCTCTGGGAAAAAGGCGGGAGATGAGAAGGGGGAAGGGGGGGTTTCGAGGATATTCCTCCTTTGATCTTATTATTAATTGATGATTGAGACGTGAAATAGTTATCAATTTATGGGAAATAAATTTTGACGCTAAATAAGTGACATTTAGATATCTATTGAACCTGATCTCTGGATTACTATATAGGGTAACATTTTTGTCTACGTGACTTTTCTCAGGGACAGGCCCTGGGGCGTGGGATCACATCACATGGTGCAATATTACGTCATTCTTAACAACATTTTGTGGGAAGATAACTAAGTAGGTTAATTATATTAGACTATGGAGAGCATTTTGACAAGTTAATAACTATTAATAATGATAAGATTATGATATTAATTTCTTTCCATAGAAAACTGTCTTGTGGGAGGGGTTGACTGCATAGGATTTGAAAGTTTGGAGAAACAATTCTAATATAAACCTTAATATAAACATATAGTATGAAAGTATGAATGCTGTGAGTAAAAACATTTATATAATGCAGTATCCCCTTGGGAATACAGGATCTAAGGGCAGACTAAACATAACAAAAAAAGGTACATTCAGTAGGCCTGTTTGAGATTAAATTGGAAGCATCACACGACTTTTCCCTCCGGGTGAAATGTTTTTACTCACTAATAATAAAAAATTACATCCTAACAGTTTTACAATTTAGGAACTGGTTTAGTGGTCAGTAAGGCTACAACCCACCTTGGTTTTCCATCAGTCTAACATTCACTCGACCTTCCCCACCACTCCACTACTTCTGCAGCCCTTCCTGGCTAAAACACTGGCAACGTAATATGTGGTTCCTGAGAAACCAATTGCCTGGCTACTGCTGCTACTTGGCTGTAGTTCAGATTATTGTAGGGCACACCCCAGTCCACATACTCATGAGAGAAGTATGGATGATCTCGTCAACTGTACAAGATCCCGGACACTCGGTAGCTAAGTTGAGCCTTCCAACCCTTCACTTTCACCCCAAAACAAACAATAACATAAATTCTCAGTCATGCATCTTCATTTGCTCACAACATTCGCATTCAATCACCCTTCATTCGTTTCCGCAGCAAGTGGTCATACAGGAAGCATTTGACAGAGCTTAGGCTACGTCCTGATGTCTCCTCCACCTCCTAACACCGGCAGACTGTAGCTTAGAGGCCTAATCACACTACTACCAGGTGTGATTCCCTCACGTTAAAGTGGCCTACAGCTTCCTGAACTAGTCCATTGTGTGAACTACACACAATCCTGTGAACTTATCTTCTACTTTAAAAGTTCACCACTCCTTCAGGGCTCAAACTAGGCCCGGGGGAATTAAGGTGGATAGTCTATCGACCTGTCACACCTGGGTCGATTCACCAACAACATACCTCCAAGGGGATTGCAATTTAGCACCACTAATTGTCCAAACCTTTTCCTTTATATCTTAAAATTAATACCCATGGTGGCATAGTCTTTGGGGTTGTTTCTGCCCAGCCACTGTACCTAACACTCCTCGATATATCTTCGAGGTTTTTTCCTAAGCCGTGGAGGCATTGGTTCTTCATTGTCTTCCTTGGCACACGACACTTCCAAGGGGGCTAATAACCATTCCTCGGTACCCACATACGGCTTCACTTTCTCAGCCGCCCTTTGCACCTTTTGTCTGGTAAAGACGTTCTCTAGCAGGTAAGCACCACCATCCCTAATGATTTCTATAGTCTTGTAGGGACCGGTCCACTTAGGGTTCAGTTTCCTGCTAGTACCTGGCAGTGTCACTTCCTGTCTGACCCACACCAATTGTCCAACACTGACGGCTTGGTTAGTTCTTTTCCTGTTCGCCACTTCCCGGTACCGTCGTGTCTGTTTGAGATGGGTCTGTTTGATCACCTCCTTAGCCACCTCTAGTCCTTCGGGGTCTCCTGCAATACTGGGGAGGGGGGAATCCACTTGACGAGGGGCATGGCGTCCGAAGAAGGCGAAGAAAGGCTGGACGGCCGTTGAAGAATGCACAGCATGGTTGAGTACTGTCTGGCAGGACGCCAGATATTGCGGCCACTTGAGTGGGTACCCTGCACATAGGATAGCCAGTACCGTCTTGAGGGACGAATGGAGCCTCTCCGTGGTGCTATTCCCTCGGGGATGATATGGGGTTGTATGGCAGTTGGCAATCCGATGCCTCCGGCAGAGGTCTTGGAACTGCCGGGACACAAACTCCAACCCGTTGTCGTGGACCACAGACTGGGGGGTGCCGAAGTCTGCGAGGTACTGCTCCATGCTCTCCACGACAGTGTGTGTGTGTTTTGTTTTAAGTGGGTATAATTTCACGAACCTACTGAAATTATCCACTACTGTTAAGACATATCGATAACCATGTGTTCCTGCGGTCATATCAGTAAGATCAATGCCTAATCTTTCTAATGGTTGTGATACTGATGGTAATTCTTGCCATTTCTGTTGCAATCCTGTGGTACCCTTAAACTGTTGGCAAGTGAGGCAATTTTTTACATACTGGTTAACTTCAGATTTCAGGTTGGCCCAATAGAAAAATTCTTCTGCCTTGGCTATTGTTTTCTTTTGCCCGAAATGTCCAGAAACTACATGGGCAAATTCTAAAGCTTTCTGTTTGAGTGGTTGAGGAACTACCAAGCAATAGTGAAGGGTGCCATCTACTTTTTCTTTAATAAAATACAAGACTTTTTCTTCTACCACAAACTGATCTAAGATGACTTTAGGGTATAATTTTGTAGGTAGTTTTCCCCCTTCTAAATATTCTGCTAGTTCTTTCCATCTCTCATCTTCTCTTTGGGCTTCGGCTATGGCTGTTAGACTTAGTCCTAAATAATTTCTGGGCTCGGTTATCTGACGAACTACTCTTACTGGCCTTGACAAACTGTCAGCCACCACATTTTGTTTCCCTTTTAGATACTTAATGTCGTAAGTATATTCCCTCATTTCCAGTATCCACCTGCTCATTCGGGGGCTTTTGGTTTTCCTCTTGAAAATACTAGTTAATGGTTGGTGGTCAGTAAAAATGCTAAATTTTGTTCCCCATAAATAATGATGAAAATTTCTGCATGTTAACACTACTCCTAGGGCTTCTCGATCAGTGGCTGAATATCTAGACTCAGTGGGGTTTAATTTTTTTGAGAAGTAACCGATGGGCTTGTTACTTCCATCTACTTGAATCTGGCTGAGGACACCTCCAACATGAGTATTGCTAGCATCCGTGGTGACTATAAATGGTTGTGTTAATTCTGCCTTAACTAACACTGGGGCATCACTGAGTATTTGTTTTAGGGTGGTAAAGGAGTGTTGGCATTCTTTTGTCCAATTAAATTTAGTATTCTTTTTTGTGAGGTTGTTTAGGGGGGCTGCTAATTTGGCAAAATTTTGGATGTGTTTACGATAGAAAGAACACATTCCTAAGTATCGTCGGACTTCTTTAACTGTGTTGGGAGGAGGCATTTTTTTGATGGCTTCGACATTTTTAGGGTCAGGTTTACATCCTTCTTTAGAGACCAAATGGCCCAAAAATTTTACTTCTGCCTCTCCAAAAGTGCATTTGCTCAAATTTAATTTGATGCCACTTTCCTCTAGGGTCTGAAAGATCTTTTGGACTCTAGTTAACATGGTGGAAAAATCAGGGGCCCACAAGATTATGTCATCCAGATAATTTCTAACCCATCCCTCCTTCAATAAAGGGGTTAAGATTGAGGCCATTTGTCGAGAGAAGATGGCTGGCGAGCAGGACAATCCAAACGGGAGTCTGCGGAAGCGATATAATGATATTCCATCACTAAAGGTGGTAATGTCTCGAGAACTGTCTTTGATGGTAACTTGGAAGTAGGCTTCCTTAAGATCCAGGGTGGTATAGAAAGCCTGGCCCGAGGCTTGCTCGACTAATTTGTCCAACCTTGGGAGAGGATAAATGTCAGTGGCTAAGTGAGCATTTACTTTTCTGTAATCGAGACACATCCTCTTAGAGCCATCTGATTTGCTTACTAATACAATCGGGCTGAGCCATGCAGCAGTCGATTTTTCTATAATTTCCCGGGCTTCCATATCTTCTAGCATTTGGCTAATTATTTCCTTTGAGGCTTCAGGATACCGGTACATAGGGGCCCTCACAGGACTGTCATCTGTCAACTGAATCTCCACAGGGGGGACATTAAGGGTTCCCAATTCTCCCTCTTCCAGCAAAAATAGCTGATCATGGGCTAAGATGACTTTGTTTAATTCTGCTTTTTGTGTTTTCCTTAAATGGGACATGGGTAATTTAGATAATAGGTGATTTAACTTTTCTTTACGTCCTCCAGGAATACTAGGTTGGTCGGAATGGGGAAGGAGGTCATTTTGAATGTGATGTACTGAAGGTGAATTTACTTCGCCCTTCTCATACCAGCCAAAAAGGGTGCCTATTTTAAAAATTTTGGGTACTTTGGTGTTGTTAGTTACTGGGCAGGGAATAGTTTGATCATCATTTACGTTAACACAAAAGGGGTGACAGTTACTGGAGGGTTTTCCTTGTGGGTGTACTATGAGGGTGGTACCAGTTTCTTCTGCAACCGTTAGGGGAATGAATTTGGTTTGATATGGATCTAGCCGAATTTCTTTGGGATTATGCAATTGGTTCTCAAGTTTTAATGATATTACTGGGGGAGGAAGTTGAGTTACGTTACGGACTGCACTTTTCCGGGGTCGAATTTGGTGGACGGCATAAGGAGCCTTTCCCCAATGAAATAACTTCTTCTCAGGATCCCATATGAATGAGGAATGGAATAGGATGTCAGTTCCCAGCAACATGTCTGCTTGCAAATAGCTGTTTGGAACCACTGGGACCCATTTCTTTACTACCGTTTGCAGCCCAATACCTACTTCCACTAACACTGAACCTAGTATTCTGAGGGGTGTTCCTGTTACTCCTTGGAGACAAGGGAATTTTCTTTTCTGGTGGAGTTCACAACCTAATTTACTTCTGGTGGATTCTTTCATTAAAGTATAACTACTACCAGTATCTACCAAAGCTGACACTAATTTATTGTTTACTGATAGTTGAATTATAGGAGAGGTGGGGGCCTGAGTTAGTCAGCTATGATTCTGGTTAATTCTCCCTGGGCAATTGGCATTTCCCCTTCTGCAATTCATGCGTCGGCAGTCAAAGCACGACCCATCGTGGGGAGCTGAGGCACATTCTCTCAGGTTGTGAGTGTGAGAACGACAATAAGGGCAGAATACTTTGGGCTTTGGGGAGGACCATGACCGTCCAGAAGGAGTAAGGGACTGATACTGATGGTATTGACTGGGTGGGCTAATTGATTTGAGCTGGCTTAATTGAGTTGTCAGGGCCTTCATCTGTTCCTTGAGATCTTTTATCTCGGACTTGCTTTCTGACTCTGGGGAGGGGGCTGGGGCAGAAGTTAGGGGTTGGGTGACTTTTGGTCTTACTGATTTTTCATTTTCTCTGGACACCTGCTGTACAGTTGGGGTTTGTGTTTCCAAGAAAAGTTGTCTTTGGTACTCAACTCTGTCCAGGAATTTATTTAGGGGGTAGGCTTCATCTAAGAAACCTTCCAATTTATCTTTGAGATCTCGTGGTAGACCTTGCCATACCTTTCGTTTTAGGTATTTGTTTCTATCAGGAAATTTTTTCATTTGGAAATTTAGACTCTAAAGTGACGTATTTGCAAATGGTTCTATTACAAAAGACTTGTGGGCTCTCTCCCCAGTCATAAAATTCATTTTCTAAATCCTGCCACGCTCGGTCTAGATTCACATCTACAGCAAACTCATCTTTTAATAGCTGACAAAAATGACTCCATGAAAGGTTCGGCTGTTTTCGTTGGTGGTTATGTATGAGCATGACTATTTCTGATCCTAACCTGCTTTTGGCGACTTGGATTCGGGAGGCATCCTCGGGTGTGGCCTGTTCTATCAATTCAATAAACATTTGGAGGCGTGTTGAAGCCTCTAGGCCCTCCAGGTGGTTTAGTTCGAGCATGGGGATGTCTCTCGGTTTGGTTACTGGGGGGCGACTAACTACAGGTGAGGCAAGGGTCTCTTCCTGTTTGATGACGCGACTCCCTATTCTCTCTATCACCGCGGCCTGTTGACGTACCACATTCTTTAATTCTTCGATTTCCCCTCTCATGATTTTGGAGTTTTCAAGATTCCAACTGCCTTCTACTGTCTCCCCTTCTCTTTCTTCATAATCCATTTTGGCTAGGGATGCTGGGTCAGTTTGTACCTTAATCTAACTTTAATCTAATCTGACTCTTCCCCATCCATGAAATTTCTTATGGTTTTTCTGAGTTTGCTTTTTACTCTTTGTTTACCTTCTTGATTCCAATGAATTCCATCCTCTGATAGGTTCTCTACCCAGAACTCACTGTTGAAATGGATTTGTTGATTGGGCAGGTGTTTTTGTAATTTTTTATTTATGGCCCTTTGTACTTTCCTATAATCCTGATGGGACATGAATTCTTCATTGGGGTAGAATCTGGGTTCTATTAAACATACCCATACTACTGCTTGGCAGTCTTGTTCAATAGACTCTATTATTTGGCTAATGTTCTCTACAATGTCTTTAGGATTTGATTCCTGATCAATATCATTACTGCCTATCCAAAGTATACATAGGTCATGTTCCCAGTTTAGCACTTCATTCATTCGGGTATCATTATTGAAATTGTCTGCTCTACCTCCAGGTGCTCGGAATATTCTTATTTCTGTATTTTCCACTACTAACTTGTTTGGAATTTGACTATGACCCACCACTGAAATTTTCCACATTCTCCCTTGCTGTGGCAATGTTAGGCAGTGCTCAAAACACTTTGAATCCCACCGCTTAAGCCACCAGTGTGGTGCCCGGGGGGGGGGGGGACGGGGGGCGTTATTTTTTTATTTATTTATTATAGTTGTTAATTGTTGTTCTATTCTTTATTTAATTAATTTATTTTACTTTCACTTCACTGCTGAAGGACCACCAGTGTGGTGCCTTGTCATTAAATTAACTTCGAATGGGGAACTCTCATGGCAATTAAAAAGATATTTACTTTGATTAATTATATTAATTAATGGTCCCTGATGTTGGATATTTCCCTGAATATTAAGAAAAGAAAGCTGCCACCACCCCCAAAGGTTTAATGAGAATTAGGGGATTCTCAGGGAATTTAATTTCTTCCTAAAGGGAAGTTAAAATATTCGAAAGAGAAAATAATTACTACCAGGGAAATATAGGTGACCAATGAAAAGAAAAGGGGAACTGATTTAACAATTTAGTTATTTGGTAGAGTGGACTGAGTTTCAATAAGGCACATGGATTCGTGGATTTGTTTCATATCCTTTTTCAAGAGTGTTGAGCACCTCCCTATTAACCTTACCACACCAACGGAAGGTTAGTATTAACACAGAATCCCTTTCTCAGATTTTACTTGAGTTATTTATTTAATGTATACTTTGAATATCACAGGCTGATCATTGAGTCTTAGGAACACGGCTTAGTTATAG
Organism: Cancer borealis; assembly: GCA_036785275.1. Taxonomy (NCBI): domain Eukaryota; kingdom Metazoa; phylum Arthropoda; class Malacostraca; order Decapoda; family Cancridae; genus Cancer; species Cancer borealis. The sequence goes on from JAXIVD010002700.1 coordinate 9,318, forward strand.
TATCAGACAACTTAATGGTTCATGGCAGAAATAACTTTATCTTCCTCAAAAAGAAAATAAATACAGAGTTGGCAATACTTATCTCACCTCGAGATACCAAACTCTTCACACATTACACATTATACCCTTGACTCCCTTCCCTGAAAAATATCACCTTAAAAATGTTATAATTTTGTAACTGGGCCTGAGAACAGTTAAAGAACCTTTTCTCAGGGGATTTCCGAAAGTAAGGTGATCTCAATGTTTCTGTTTATGCATACATAGTATAATTCTTCCTCACTAAGTAGGAATACGCGATTCCTATTCCTGAATACATGGGCTGGGTCTATCAGACCGTCTTACGTGACACATAGTTTCCTAAAGCTTAACTTGGAAATTTGGCAGTGGCTTTCTAGCCGTTCATTTAACTACAAAAACAAAAGAAAGTAAATGAGAAATTGGTGTAACTGTCGTGGAGGCATTCTTTCCCTGTAAACACAATCAACGTTGAACGACGAGTCAGTATAATTCACTTCCTTAACTCAGAAGTTAATACACAGTCACAATAACATAGAAATTACCGTGAAAAATATATATTGTACACCATGAAATATTTTGTAGGGAATAGGGGACCATGCGGTTTTGAAACCACGTTGTCCTTCTTTAAGAGAAGGAAATTGATATTATCTACTTATAATAGATCTCAATAGGGGTTTACATGTATTGTCAGACTATTGGGGAAGATTATGGACTATATAATAATGGCGAGAGGCATTGAATTTCACAAATATTGAGGGATTTCGAGAGCGATGTCACTCACCTGTAAACACAATCAACGTTGAACGACGAGTGACGCTCTCTGGGAAAAAGGCGGGAGATGAGAAGGGGGAAGGGGGGGTTTCGAGGATATTCCTCCTTTGATCTTATTATTAATTGATGATTGAGACGTGAAATAGTTATCAATTTATGGGAAATAAATTTTGACGCTAAATAAGTGACATTTAGATATCTATTGAACCTGATCTCTGGATTACTATATAGGGTAACATTTTTGTCTACGTGACTTTTCTCAGGGACAGGCCCTGGGGCGTGGGATCACATCACATGGTGCAATATTACGTCATTCTTAACAACATTTTGTGGGAAGATAACTAAGTAGGTTAATTATATTAGACTATGGAGAGCATTTTGACAAGTTAATAACTATTAATAATGATAAGATTATGATATTAATTTCTTTCCATAGAAAACTGTCTTGTGGGAGGGGTTGACTGCATAGGATTTGAAAGTTTGGAGAAACAATTCTAATATAAACCTTAATATAAACATATAGTATGAAAGTATGAATGCTGTGAGTAAAAACATTTATATAATGCAGTATCCCCTTGGGAATACAGGATCTAAGGGCAGACTAAACATAACAAAAAAAGGTACATTCAGTAGGCCTGTTTGAGATTAAATTGGAAGCATCACACGACTTTTCCCTCCGGGTGAAATGTTTTTACTCACTAATAATAAAAAATTACATCCTAACAGTTTTACAATTTAGGAACTGGTTTAGTGGTCAGTAAGGCTACAACCCACCTTGGTTTTCCATCAGTCTAACATTCACTCGACCTTCCCCACCACTCCACTACTTCTGCAGCCCTTCCTGGCTAAAACACTGGCAACGTAATATGTGGTTCCTGAGAAACCAATTGCCTGGCTACTGCTGCTACTTGGCTGTAGTTCAGATTATTGTAGGGCACACCCCAGTCCACATACTCATGAGAGAAGTATGGATGATCTCGTCAACTGTACAAGATCCCGGACACTCGGTAGCTAAGTTGAGCCTTCCAACCCTTCACTTTCACCCCAAAACAAACAATAACATAAATTCTCAGTCATGCATCTTCATTTGCTCACAACATTCGCATTCAATCACCCTTCATTCGTTTCCGCAGCAAGTGGTCATACAGGAAGCATTTGACAGAGCTTAGGCTACGTCCTGATGTCTCCTCCACCTCCTAACACCGGCAGACTGTAGCTTAGAGGCCTAATCACACTACTACCAGGTGTGATTCCCTCACGTTAAAGTGGCCTACAGCTTCCTGAACTAGTCCATTGTGTGAACTACACACAATCCTGTGAACTTATCTTCTACTTTAAAAGTTCACCACTCCTTCAGGGCTCAAACTAGGCCCGGGGGAATTAAGGTGGATAGTCTATCGACCTGTCACACCTGGGTCGATTCACCAACAACATACCTCCAAGGGGATTGCAATTTAGCACCACTAATTGTCCAAACCTTTTCCTTTATATCTTAAAATTAATACCCATGGTGGCATAGTCTTTGGGGTTGTTTCTGCCCAGCCACTGTACCTAACACTCCTCGATATATCTTCGAGGTTTTTTCCTAAGCCGTGGAGGCATTGGTTCTTCATTGTCTTCCTTGGCACACGACACTTCCAAGGGGGCTAATAACCATTCCTCGGTACCCACATACGGCTTCACTTTCTCAGCCGCCCTTTGCACCTTTTGTCTGGTAAAGACGTTCTCTAGCAGGTAAGCACCACCATCCCTAATGATTTCTATAGTCTTGTAGGGACCGGTCCACTTAGGGTTCAGTTTCCTGCTAGTACCTGGCAGTGTCACTTCCTGTCTGACCCACACCAATTGTCCAACACTGACGGCTTGGTTAGTTCTTTTCCTGTTCGCCACTTCCCGGTACCGTCGTGTCTGTTTGAGATGGGTCTGTTTGATCACCTCCTTAGCCACCTCTAGTCCTTCGGGGTCTCCTGCAATACTGGGGAGGGGGGAATCCACTTGACGAGGGGCATGGCGTCCGAAGAAGGCGAAGAAAGGCTGGACGGCCGTTGAAGAATGCACAGCATGGTTGAGTACTGTCTGGCAGGACGCCAGATATTGCGGCCACTTGAGTGGGTACCCTGCACATAGGATAGCCAGTACCGTCTTGAGGGACGAATGGAGCCTCTCCGTGGTGCTATTCCCTCGGGGATGATATGGGGTTGTATGGCAGTTGGCAATCCGATGCCTCCGGCAGAGGTCTTGGAACTGCCGGGACACAAACTCCAACCCGTTGTCGTGGACCACAGACTGGGGGGTGCCGAAGTCTGCGAGGTACTGCTCCATGCTCTCCACGACAGTGTGTGTGTGTTTTGTTTTAAGTGGGTATAATTTCACGAACCTACTGAAATTATCCACTACTGTTAAGACATATCGATAACCATGTGTTCCTGCGGTCATATCAGTAAGATCAATGCCTAATCTTTCTAATGGTTGTGATACTGATGGTAATTCTTGCCATTTCTGTTGCAATCCTGTGGTACCCTTAAACTGTTGGCAAGTGAGGCAATTTTTTACATACTGGTTAACTTCAGATTTCAGGTTGGCCCAATAGAAAAATTCTTCTGCCTTGGCTATTGTTTTCTTTTGCCCGAAATGTCCAGAAACTACATGGGCAAATTCTAAAGCTTTCTGTTTGAGTGGTTGAGGAACTACCAAGCAATAGTGAAGGGTGCCATCTACTTTTTCTTTAATAAAATACAAGACTTTTTCTTCTACCACAAACTGATCTAAGATGACTTTAGGGTATAATTTTGTAGGTAGTTTTCCCCCTTCTAAATATTCTGCTAGTTCTTTCCATCTCTCATCTTCTCTTTGGGCTTCGGCTATGGCTGTTAGACTTAGTCCTAAATAATTTCTGGGCTCGGTTATCTGACGAACTACTCTTACTGGCCTTGACAAACTGTCAGCCACCACATTTTGTTTCCCTTTTAGATACTTAATGTCGTAAGTATATTCCCTCATTTCCAGTATCCACCTGCTCATTCGGGGGCTTTTGGTTTTCCTCTTGAAAATACTAGTTAATGGTTGGTGGTCAGTAAAAATGCTAAATTTTGTTCCCCATAAATAATGATGAAAATTTCTGCATGTTAACACTACTCCTAGGGCTTCTCGATCAGTGGCTGAATATCTAGACTCAGTGGGGTTTAATTTTTTTGAGAAGTAACCGATGGGCTTGTTACTTCCATCTACTTGAATCTGGCTGAGGACACCTCCAACATGAGTATTGCTAGCATCCGTGGTGACTATAAATGGTTGTGTTAATTCTGCCTTAACTAACACTGGGGCATCACTGAGTATTTGTTTTAGGGTGGTAAAGGAGTGTTGGCATTCTTTTGTCCAATTAAATTTAGTATTCTTTTTTGTGAGGTTGTTTAGGGGGGCTGCTAATTTGGCAAAATTTTGGATGTGTTTACGATAGAAAGAACACATTCCTAAGTATCGTCGGACTCCTTTAACTGTGTTGGGAGGAGGCATTTTTTTGATGGCTTCGACATTTTTAGGGTCAGGTTTACATCCTTCTTTAGAGACCAAATGGCCCAAAAATTTTACTTCTGCCTCTCCAAAAGTGCATTTGCTCAAATTTAATTTGATGCCACTTTCCTCTAGGGTCTGAAAGATCTTTTGGACTCTAGTTAACATGGTGGAAAAATCAGGGGCCCACAAGATTATGTCATCCAGATAATTTCTAACCCATCCCTCCTTCAATAAAGGGGTTAAGATTGAGGCCATTTGTCGAGAGAAGATGGCTGGCGAGCAGGACAATCCAAACGGGAGTCTGCGGAAGCGATATAATGATATTCCATCACTAAAGGTGGTAATGTCTCGAGAACTGTCTTTGATGGTAACTTGGAAGTAGGCTTCCTTAAGATCCAGGGTGGTATAGAAAGCCTGGCCCGAGGCTTGCTCGACTAATTTGTCCAACCTTGGGAGAGGATAAATGTCAGTGGCTAAGTGAGCATTTACTTTTCTGTAATCGAGACACATCCTCTTAGAGCCATCTGATTTGCTTACTAATACAATCGGGCTGAGCCATGCAGCAGTCGATTTTTCTATAATTTCCCGGGCTTCCATATCTTCTAGCATTTGGCTAATTATTTCCTTTGAGGCTTCAGGATACCGGTACATAGGGGCCCTCACAGGACTGTCATCTGTCAACTGAATCTCCACAGGGGGGACATTAAGGGTTCCCAATTCTCCCTCTTCCAGCAAAAATAGCTGATCATGGGCTAAGATGACTTTGTTTAATTCTGCTTTTTGTGTTTTCCTTAAATGGGACATGGGTAATTTAGATAATAGGTGATTTAACTTTTCTTTACGTCCTCCAGGAATACTAGGTTGGTCGGAATGGGGAAGGAGGTCATTTTGAATGTGATGTACTGAAGGTGAATTTACTTCGCCCTTCTCATACCAGCCAAAAAGGGTGCCTATTTTAAAAATTTTGGGTACTTTGGTGTTGTTAGTTACTGGGCAGGGAATAGTTTGATCATCATTTACGTTAACACAAAAGGGGTGACAGTTACTGGAGGGTTTTCCTTGTGGGTGTACTATGAGGGTGGTACCAGTTTCTTCTGCAACCGTTAGGGGAATGAATTTGGTTTGATATGGATCTAGCCGAATTTCTTTGGGATTATGCAATTGGTTCTCAAGTTTTAATGATATTACTGGGGGAGGAAGTTGAGTTACGTTACGGACTGCACTTTTCCGGGGTCGAATTTGGTGGACGGCATAAGGAGCCTTTCCCCAATGAAATAACTTCTTCTCAGGATCCCATATGAATGAGGAATGGAATAGGATGTCAGTTCCCAGCAACATGTCTGCTTGCAAATAGCTGTTTGGAACCACTGGGACCCATTTCTTTACTACCGTTTGCAGCCCAATACCTACTTCCACTAACACTGAACCTAGTATTCTGAGGGGTGTTCCTGTTACTCCTTGGAGACAAGGGAATTTTCTTTTCTGGTGGAGTTCACAACCTAATTTACTTCTGGTGGATTCTTTCATTAAAGTATAACTACTACCAGTATCTACCAAAGCTGACACTAATTTATTGTTTACTGATAGTTGAATTATAGGAGAGGTGGGGGCCTGAGTTAGTCAGCTATGATTCTGGTTAATTCTCCCTGGGCAATTGGCATTTCCCCTTCTGCAATTCATGCGTCGGCAGTCAAAGCACGACCCATCGTGGGGAGCTGAGGCACATTCTCTCAGGTTGTGAGTGTGAGAACGACAATAAGGGCAGAATACTTTGGGCTTTGGGGAGGACCATGACCGTCCAGAAGGAGTAAGGGACTGATACTGATGGTATTGACTGGGTGGGCTAATTGATTTGAGCTGGCTTAATTGAGTTGTCAGGGCCTTCATCTGTTCCTTGAGATCTTTTATCTCGGACTTGCTTTCTGACTCTGGGGAGGGGGCTGGGGCAGAAGTTAGGGGTTGGGTGACTTTTGGTCTTACTGATTTTTCATTTTCTCTGGACACCTGCTGTACAGTTGGGGTTTGTGTTTCCAAGAAAAGTTGTCTTTGGTACTCAACTCTGTCCAGGAATTTATTTAGGGGGTAGGCTTCATCTAAGAAACCTTCCAATTTATCTTTGAGATCTCGTGGTAGACCTTGCCATACCTTTCGTTTTAGGTATTTGTTTCTATCAGGAAATTTTTTCATTTGGAAATTTAGACTCTAAAGTGACGTATTTGCAAATGGTTCTATTACAAAAGACTTGTGGGCTCTCTCCCCAGTCATAAAATTCATTTTCTAAATCCTGCCACGCTCGGTCTAGATTCACATCTACAGCAAACTCATCTTTTAATAGCTGACAAAAATGACTCCATGAAAGGTTCGGCTGTTTTCGTTGGTGGTTATGTATGAGCATGACTATTTCTGATCCTAACCTGCTTTTGGCGACTTGGATTCGGGAGGCATCCTCGGGTGTGGCCTGTTCTATCAATTCAATAAACATTTGGAGGCGTGTTGAAGCCTCTAGGCCCTCCAGGTGGTTTAGTTCGAGCATGGGGATGTCTCTCGGTTTGGTTACTGGGGGGCGACTAACTACAGGTGAGGCAAGGGTCTCTTCCTGTTTGATGACGCGACTCCCTATTCTCTCTATCACCGCGGCCTGTTGACGTACCACATTCTTTAATTCTTCGATTTCCCCTCTCATGATTTTGGAGTTTTCAAGATTCCAACTGCCTTCTACTGTCTCCCCTTCTCTTTCTTCATAATCCATTTTGGCTAGGGATGCTGGGTCAGTTTGTACCTTAATCTAACTTTAATCTAATCTGACTCTTCCCCATCCATGAAATTTCTTATGGTTTTTCTGAGTTTGCTTTTTACTCTTTGTTTACCTTCTTGATTCCAATGAATTCCATCCTCTGATAGGTTCTCTACCCAGAACTCACTGTTGAAATGGATTTGTTGATTGGGCAGGTGTTTTTGTAATTTTTTATTTATGGCCCTTTGTACTTTCCTATAATCCTGATGGGACATGAATTCTTCATTGGGGTAGAATCTGGGTTCTATTAAACATACCCATACTACTGCTTGGCAGTCTTGTTCAATAGACTCTATTATTTGGCTAATGTTCTCTACAATGTCTTTAGGATTTGATTCCTGATCAATATCATTACTGCCTATCCAAAGTATACATAGGTCATGTTCCCAGTTTAGCACTTCATTCATTCGGGTATCATTATTGAAATTGTCTGCTCTACCTCCAGGTGCTCGGAATATTCTTATTTCTGTATTTTCCACTACTAACTTGTTTGGAATTTGACTATGACCCACCACTGAAATTTTCCACATTCTCCCTTGCTGTGGCAATGTTAGGCAGTGCTCAAAACACTTTGAATCCCACCGCTTAAGCCACCAGTGTGGTGCCCGGGGGGGGGGGGGGACGGGGGGCGTTATTTTTTTATTTATTTATTATAGTTGTTAATTGTTGTTCTATTCTTTATTTAATTAATTTATTTTACTTTCACTTCACTGCTGAAGGACCACCAGTGTGGTGCCTTGTCATTAAATTAACTTCGAATGGGGAACTCTCATGGCAATTAAAAAGATATTTACTTTGATTAATTATATTAATTAATGGTCCCTGATGTTGGATATTTCCCTGAATATTAAGAAAAGAAAGCTGCCACCACCCCCAAAGGTTTAATGAGAATTAGGGGATTCTCAGGGAATTTAATTTCTTCCTAAAGGGAAGTTAAAATATTCGAAAGAGAAAATAATTACTACCAGGGAAATATAGGTGACCAATGAAAAGAAAAGGGGAACTGATTTAACAATTTAGTTATTTGGTAGAGTGGACTGAGTTTCAATAAGGCACATGGATTCGTGGATTTGTTTCATATCCTTTTTCAAGAGTGTTGAGCACCTCCCTATTAACCTTACCACACCAACGGAAGGTTAGTATTAACACAGAATCCCTTTCTCAGATTTTACTTGAGTTATTTATTTAATGTATACTTTGAATATCACAGGCTGATCATTGAGTCTTAGGAACACGGCTTAGTTATAGTATCAGACAACTTAATGGTTCATGGCAGAAATAACTTTATCTTCCTCAAAAAGAAAATAAATACAGAGTTGGCAATACTTATCTCACCTCGAGATACCAAACTCTTCACACATTACACATTATACCCTTGACTCCCTTCCCTGAAAAATATCACCTTAAAAATGTTATAATTTTGTAACTGGGCCTGAGAACAGTTAAAGAACCTTTTCTCAGGGGATTTCCGAAAGTAAGGTGATCTCAATGTTTCTGTTTATGCATACATAGTATAATTCTTCCTCACTAAGTAGGAATACGCGATTCCTATTCCTGAATACATGGGCTGGGTCTATCAGACCGTCTTACGTGACACATAGTTTCCTAAAGCTTAACTTGGAAATTTGGCAGTGGCTTTCTAGCCGTTCATTTAACTACAAAAACAAAAGAAAGTAAATGAGAAATTGGTGTAACTGTCGTGGAGGCATTCTTTCCCTGTAAACACAATCAACGTTGAACGACGAGTCAGTATAATTCACTTCCTTAACTCAGAAGTTAATACACAGTCACAATAACATAGAAATTACCGTGAAAAATATATATTGTACACCATGAAATATTTTGTAGGGAATAGGGGACCATGCGGTTTTGAAACCACGTTGTCCTTCTTTAAGAGAAGGAAATTGATATTATCTACTTATAATAGATCTCAATAGGGGTTTACATGTATTGTCAGACTATTGGGGAAGATTATGGACTATATAATAATGGCGAGAGGCATTGAATTTCACAAATATTGAGGGATTTCGAGAGCGATGTCACTCACCTGTAAACACAATCAACGTTGAACGACGAGTGACGCTCTCTGGGAAAAAGGCGGGAGATGAGAAGGGGGAAGGGGGGGTTTCGAGGATATTCCTCCTTTGATCTTATTATTAATTGATGATTGAGACGTGAAATAGTTATCAATTTATGGGAAATAAATTTTGACGCTAAATAAGTGACATTTAGATATCTATTGAACCTGATCTCTGGATTACTATATAGGGTAACATTTTTGTCTACGTGACTTTTCTCAGGGACAGGCCCTGGGGCGTGGGATCACATCACATGGTGCAATATTACGTCATTCTTAACAACATTTTGTGGGAAGATAACTAAGTAGGTTAATTATATTAGACTATGGAGAGCATTTTGACAAGTTAATAACTATTAATAATGATAAGATTATGATATTAATTTCTTTCCATAGAAAACTGTCTTGTGGGAGGGGTTGACTGCATAGGATTTGAAAGTTTGGAGAAACAATTCTAATATAAACCTTAATATAAACATATAGTATGAAAGTATGAATGCTGTGAGTAAAAACATTTATATAATGCAGTATCCCCTTGGGAATACAGGATCTAAGGGCAGACTAAACATAACAAAAAAAGGTACATTCAGTAGGCCTGTTTGAGATTAAATTGGAAGCATCACACGACTTTTCCCTCCGGGTGAAATGTTTTTACTCACTAATAATAAAAAATTACATCCTAACAGTTTTACAATTTAGGAACTGGTTTAGTGGTCAGTAAGGCTACAACCCACCTTGGTTTTCCATCAGTCTAACATTCACTCGACCTTCCCCACCACTCCACTACTTCTGCAGCCCTTCCTGGCTAAAACACTGGCAACGTAATATGTGGTTCCTGAGAAACCAATTGCCTGGCTACTGCTGCTACTTGGCTGTAGTTCAGATTATTGTAGGGCACACCCCAGTCCACATACTCATGAGAGAAGTATGGATGATCTCGTCAACTGTACAAGATCCCGGACACTCGGTAGCTAAGTTGAGCCTTCCAACCCTTCACTTTCACCCCAAAACAAACAATAACATAAATTCTCAGTCATGCATCTTCATTTGCTCACAACATTCGCATTCAATCACCCTTCATTCGTTTCCGCAGCAAGTGGTCATACAGGAAGCATTTGACAGAGCTTAGGCTACGTCCTGATGTCTCCTCCACCTCCTAACACCGGCAGACTGTAGCTTAGAGGCCTAATCACACTACTACCAGGTGTGATTCCCTCACGTTAAAGTGGCCTACAGCTTCCTGAACTAGTCCATTGTGTGAACTACACACAATCCTGTGAACTTATCTTCTACTTTAAAAGTTCACCACTCCTTCAGGGCTCAAACTAGGCCCGGGGGAATTAAGGTGGATAGTCTATCGACCTGTCACATCTGGGTCGATTCACCAACAACATACCTCCAAGGGGATTGCAATTTAGCACCACTAATTGTCCAAACCTTTTCCTTTATATCTTAAAATTAATACCCATGGTGGCATAGTCTTTGGGGTTGTTTCTGCCCAGCCACTGTACCTAACACTCCTCGATATATCTTCGAGGTTTTTTCCTAAGCCGTGGAGGCATTGGTTCTTCATTGTCTTCCTTGGCACACGACACTTCCAAGGGGGCTAATAACCATTCCTCGGTACCCACATACGGCTTCACTTTCTCAGCCGCCCTTTGCACCTTTTGTCTGGTAAAGACGTTCTCTAGCAGGTAAGCACCACCATCCCTAATGATTTCTATAGTCTTGTAGGGACCGGTCCACTTAGGGTTCAGTTTCCTGCTAGTACCTGGCAGTGTCACTTCCTGTCTGACCCACACCAATTGTCCAACACTGACGGCTTGGTTAGTTCTTTTCCTGTTCGCCACTTCCCGGTACCGTCGTGTCTGTTTGAGATGGGTCTGTTTGATCACCTCCTTAGCCACCTCTAGTCCTTCGGGGTCTCCTGCAATACTGGGGAGGGGGGAATCCACTTGACGAGGGGCATGGCGTCCGAAGAAGGCGAAGAAAGGCTGGACGGCCGTTGAAGAATGCACAGCATGGTTGAGTACTGTCTGGCAGGACGCCAGATATTGCGGCCACTTGAGTGGGTACCCTGCACATAGGATAGCCAGTACCGTCTTGAGGGACGAATGGAGCCTCTCCGTGGTGCTATTCCCTCGGGGATGATATGGGGTTGTATGGCAGTTGGCAATCCGATGCCTCCGGCAGAGGTCTTGGAACTGCCGGGACACAAACTCCAACCCGTTGTCGTGGACCACAGACTGGGGGGTGCCGAAGTCTGCGAGGTACTGCTCCATGCTCTCCACGACAGTGTGTGTGTGTTTTGTTTTAAGTGGGTATAATTTCACGAACCTACTGAAATTATCCACTACTGTTAAGACATATCGATAACCATGTGTTCCTGCGGTCATATCAGTAAGATCAATGCCTAATCTTTCTAATGGTTGTGATACTGATGGTAATTCTTGCCATTTCTGTTGCAATCCTGTGGTACCCTTAAACTGTTGGCAAGTGAGGCAATTTTTTACATACTGGTTAACTTCAGATTTCAGGTTGGCCCAATAGAAAAATTCTTCTGCCTTGGCTATTGTTTTCTTTTGCCCGAAATGTCCAGAAACTACATGGGCAAATTCTAAAGCTTTCTGTTTGAGTGGTTGAGGAACTACCAAGCAATAGTGAAGGGTGCCATCTACTTTTTCTTTAATAAAATACAAGACTTTTTCTTCTACCACAAACTGATCTAAGATGACTTTAGGGTATAATTTTGTAGGTAGTTTTCCCCCTTCTAAATATTCTGCTAGTTCTTTCCATCTCTCATCTTCTCTTTGGGCTTCGGCTATGGCTGTTAGACTTAGTCCTAAATAATTTCTGGGCTCGGTTATCTGACGAACTACTCTTACTGGCCTTGACAAACTGTCAGCCACCACATTTTGTTTCCCTTTTAGATACTTAATGTCGTAAGTATATTCCCTCATTTCCAGTATCCACCTGCTCATTCGGGGGCTTTTGGTTTTCCTCTTGAAAATACTAGTTAATGGTTGGTGGTCAGTAAAAATGCTAAATTTTGTTCCCCATAAATAATGATGAAAATTTCTGCATGTTAACACTACTCCTAGGGCTTCTCGATCAGTGGCTGAATATCTAGACTCAGTGGGGTTTAATTTTTTTGAGAAGTAACCGATGGGCTTGTTACTTCCATCTACTTGAATCTGGCTGAGGACACCTCCAACATGAGTATTGCTAGCATCCGTGGTGACTATAAATGGTTGTGTTAATTCTGCCTTAACTAACACTGGGGCATCACTGAGTATTTGTTTTAGGGTGGTAAAGGAGTGTTGGCATTCTTTTGTCCAATTAAATTTAGTATTCTTTTTTGTGAGGTTGTTTAGGGGGGCTGCTAATTTGGCAAAATTTTGGATGTGTTTACGATAGAAAGAACACATTCCTAAGTATCGTCGGACTCCTTTAACTGTGTTGGGAGGAGGCATTTTTTTGATGGCTTCGACATTTTTAGGGTCAGGTTTACATCCTTCTTTAGAGACCAAATGGCCCAAAAATTTTACTTCTGCCTCTCCAAAAGTGCATTTGCTCAAATTTAATTTGATGCCACTTTCCTCTAGGGTCTGAAAGATCTTTTGGACTCTAGTTAACATGGTGGAAAAATCAGGGGCCCACAAGATTATGTCATCCAGATAATTTCTAACCCATCCCTCCTTCAATAAAGGGGTTAAGATTGAGGCCATTTGTCGAGAGAAGATGGCTGGCGAGCAGGACAATCCAAACGGGAGTCTGCGGAAGCGATATAATGATATTCCATCACTAAAGGTGGTAATGTCTCGAGAACTGTCTTTGATGGTAACTTGGAAGTAGGCTTCCTTAAGATCCAGGGTGGTATAGAGAGCCTGGCCCGAGGCTTGCTCGACTAATTTGTCCAACCTTGGGAGAGGATAAATGTCAGTGGCTAAGTGAGCATTTACTTTTCTGTAATCGAGACACATCCTCTTAGAGCCATCTGATTTGCTTACTAATACAATCGGGCTGAGCCATGCAGCAGTCGATTTTTCTATAATTTCCCGGGCTTCCATATCTTCTAGCATTTGGCTAATTATTTCCTTTGAGGCTTCAGGATACCGGTACATAGGGGCCCTCACAGGACTGTCATCTGTCAACTGAATCTCCACAGGGGGGACATTAAGGGTTCCCAATTCTCCCTCTTCCAGCAAAAATAGCTGATCATGGGCTAAGATGACTTTGTTTAATTCTGCTTTTTGTGTTTTCCTTAAATGGGACATGGGTAATTTAGATAATAGGTGATTTAACTTTTCTTTACGTCCTCCAGGAATACTAGGTTGGTCGGAATGGGGAAGGAGGTCATTTTGAATGTGATGTACTGAAGGTGAATTTACTTCGCCCTTCTCATACCAGCCAAAAAGGGTGCCTATTTTAAAAATTTTGGGTACTTTGGTGTTGTTAGTTACTGGGCAGGGAATAGTTTGATCATCATTTACGTTAACACAAAAGGGGTGACAGTTACTGGAGGGTTTTCCTTGTGGGTGTACTATGAGGGTGGTACCAGTTTCTTCTGCAACCGTTAGGGGAATGAATTTGGTTTGATATGGATCTAGCCGAATTTCTTTGGGATTATGCAATTGGTTCTCAAGTTTTAATGATATTACTGGGGGAGGAAGTTGAGTTACGTTACGGACTGCACTTTTCCGGGGTCGAATTTGGTGGACGGCATAAGGAGCCTTTCCCCAATGAAATAACTTCTTCTCAGGATCCCATATGAATGAGGAATGGAATAGGATGTCAGTTCCCAGCAACATGTCTGCTTGCAAATAGCTGTTTGGAACCACTGGGACCCATTTCTTTACTACCGTTTGCAGCCCAATACCTACTTCCACTAACACTGAACCTAGTATTCTGAGGGGTGTTCCTGTTACTCCTTGGAGACAAGGGAATTTTCTTTTCTGGTGGAGTTCACAACCTAATTTACTTCTGGTGGATTCTTTCATTAAAGTATAACTACTACCAGTATCTACCAAAGCTGACACTAATTTATTGTTTACTGATAGTTGAATTATAGGAGAGGTGGGGGCCTGAGTTAGTCAGCTATGATTCTGGTTAATTCTCCCTGGGCAATTGGCATTTCCCCTTCTGCAATTCATGCGTCGGCAGTCAAAGCACGACCCATCGTGGGGAGCTGAGGCACATTCTCTCAGGTTGTGAGTGTGAGAACGACAATAAGGGCAGAATACTTTGGGCTTTGGGGAGGACCATGACCGTCCAGAAGGAGTAAGGGACTGATACTGATGGTATTGACTGGGTGGGCTAATTGATTTGAGCTGGCTTAATTGAGTTGTCAGGGCCTTCATCTGTTCCTTGAGATCTTTTATCTCGGACTTGCTTTCTGACTCTGGGGAGGGGGCTGGGGCAGAAGTTAGGGGTTGGGTGACTTTTGGTCTTACTGATTTTTCATTTTCTCTGGACACCTGCTGTACAGTTGGGGTTTGTGTTTCCAAGAAAAGTTGTCTTTGGTACTCAACTCTGTCCAGGAATTTATTTAGGGGGTAGGCTTCATCTAAGAAACCTTCCAATTTATCTTTGAGATCTCGTGGTAGACCTTGCCATACCTTTCGTTTTAGGTATTTGTTTCTATCAGGAAATTTTTTCATTTGGAAATTTAGACTCTAAAGTGACGTATTTGCAAATGGTTCTATTACAAAAGACTTGTGGGCTCTCTCCCCAGTCATAAAATTCATTTTCTAAATCCTGCCACGCTCGGTCTAGATTCACATCTACAGCAAACTCATCTTTTAATAGCTGACAAAAATGACTCCATGAAAGGTTCGGCTGTTTTCGTTGGTGGTTATGTATGAGCATGACTATTTCTGATCCTAACCTGCTTTTGGCGACTTGGATTCGGGAGGCATCCTCGGGTGTGGCCTGTTCTATCAATTCAATAAACATTTGGAGGCGTGTTGAAGCCTCTAGGCCCTCCAGGTGGTTTAGTTCGAGCATGGGGATGTCTCTCGGTTTGGTTACTGGGGGGCGACTAACTACAGGTGAGGCAAGGGTCTCTTCCTGTTTGATGACGCGACTCCCTATTCTCTCTATCACCGCGGCCTGTTGACGTACCACATTCTTTAATTCTTCGATTTCCCCTCTCATGATTTTGGAGTTTTCAAGATTCCAACTGCCTTCTAACTGTCTCCCCTTCTCTTTCTTCATAATCCATTTTGGCTAGGGATGCTGGGTCAGTTTGTACCTTAATCTAACTTTAATCTAATCTGACTCTTCCCCATCCATGAAATTTCTTATGGTTTTTCTGAGTTTGCTTTTTACTCTTTGTTTACCTTCTTGATTCCAATGAATTCCATCCTCTGATAGGTTCTCTACCCAGAACTCACTGTTGAAATGGATTTGTTGATTGGGCAGGTGTTTTTGTAATTTTTTATTTATGGCCCTTTGTACTTTCCTATAATCCTGATGGGACATGAATTCTTCATTGGGGTAGAATCTGGGTTCTATTAAACATACCCATACTACTGCTTGGCAGTCTTGTTCAATAGACTCTATTATTTGGCTAATGTTCTCTACAATGTCTTTAGGATTTGATTCCTGATCAATATCATTACTGCCTATCCAAAGTATACATAGGTCATGTTCCCAGTTTAGCACTTCATTCATTCGGGTATCATTATTGAAATTGTCTGCTCTACCTCCAGGTGCTCGGAATATTCTTATTTCTGTATTTTCCACTACTAACTTGTTTGGAATTTGACTATGACCCACCACTGAAATTTTCCACATTCTCCCTTGCTGTGGCAATGTTAGGCAGTGCTCAAAACACTTTGAATCCCACCGCTTAAGCCACCAGTGTGGTGCCCGGGGGGGGGGGGACGGGGGGCGTTATTTTTTTATTTATTTATTATAGTTGTTAATTGTTGTTCTATTCTTTATTTAATTAATTTATTTTACTTTCACTTCACTGCTGAAGGACCACCAGTGTGGTGCCTTGTCATTAAATTAACTTCGAATGGGGAACTCTCATGGCAATTAAAAAGATATTTACTTTGATTAATTATATTAATTAATGGTCCCTGATGTTGGATATTTCCCTGAATATTAAGAAAAGAAAGCTGCCACCACCCCCAAAGGTTTAATGAGAATTAGGGGATTCTCAGGGAATTTAATTTCTTCCTAAAGGGAAGTTAAAATATTCGAAAGAGAAAATAATTACTACCAGGGAAATATAGGTGACCAATGAAAAGAAAAGGGGAACTGATTTAACAATTTAGTTATTTGGTAGAGTGGACTGAGTTTCAATAAGGCACATGGATTCGTGGATTTGTTTCATATCCTTTTTCAAGAGTGTTGAGCACCTCCCTATTAACCTTACCACACCAACGGAAGGTTAGTATTAACACAGAATCCCTTTCTCAGATTTTACTTGAGTTATTTATTTAATGTATACTTTGAATATCACAGGCTGATCATTGAGTCTTAGGAACACGGCTTAGTTATAGTATCAGACAACTTAATGGTTCATGGCAGAAATAACTTTATCTTCCTCAAAAAGAAAATAAATACAGAGTTGGCAATACTTATCTCACCTCGAGATACCAAACTCTTCACACATTACACATTATACCCTTGACTCCCTTCCCTGAAAAATATCACCTTAAAAATGTTATAATTTTGTAACTGGGCCTGAGAACAGTTAAAGAACCTTTTCTCAGGGGATTTCCGAAAGTAAGGTGATCTCAATGTTTCTGTTTATGCATACATAGTATAATTCTTCCTCACTAAGTAGGAATACGCGATTCCTATTCCTGAATACATGGGCTGGGTCTATCAGACCGTCTTACGTGACACATAGTTTCCTAAAGCTTAACTTGGAAATTTGGCAGTGGCTTTCTAGCCGTTCATTTAACTACAAAAACAAAAGAAAGTAAATGAGAAATTGGTGTAACTGTCGTGGAGGCATTCTTTCCCTGTAAACACAATCAACGTTGAACGACGAGTCAGTATAATTCACTTCCTTAACTCAGAAGTTAATACACAGTCACAATAACATAGAAATTACCGTGAAAAATATATATTGTACACCATGAAATATTTTGTAGGGAATAGGGGACCATGCGGTTTTGAAACCACGTTGTCCTTCTTTAAGAGAAGGAAATTGATATTATCTACTTATAATAGATCTCAATAGGGGTTTACATGTATTGTCAGACTATTGGGGAAGATTATGGACTATATAATAATGGCGAGAGGCATTGAATTTCACAAATATTGAGGGATTTCGAGAGCGATGTCACTCACCTGTAAACACAATCAACGTTGAACGACGAGTGACGCTCTCTGGGAAAAAGGCGGGAGATGAGAAGGGGGAAGGGGGGGTTTCGAGGATATTCCTCCTTTGATCTTATTATTAATTGATGATTGAGACGTGAAATAGTTATCAATTTATGGGAAATAAATTTTGACGCTAAATAAGTGACATTTAGATATCTATTGAACCTGATCTCTGGATTACTATATAGGGTAACATTTTTGTCTACGTGACTTTTCTCAGGGACAGGCCCTGGGGCGTGGGATCACATCACATGGTGCAATATTACGTCATTCTTAACAACATTTTGTGGGAAGATAACTAAGTAGGTTAATTATATTAGACTATGGAGAGCATTTTGACAAGTTAATAACTATTAATAATGATAAGATTATGATATTAATTTCTTTCCATAGAAAACTGTCTTGTGGGAGGGGTTGACTGCATAGGATTTGAAAGTTTGGAGAAACAATTCTAATATAAACCTTAATATAAACATATAGTATGAAAGTATGAATGCTGTGAGTAAAAACATTTATATAATGCAGTATCCCCTTGGGAATACAGGATCTAAGGGCAGACTAAACATAACAAAAAAAGGTACATTCAGTAGGCCTGTTTGAGATTAAATTGGAAGCATCACACGACTTTTCCCTCCGGGTGAAATGTTTTTACTCACTAATAATAAAAAATTACATCCTAACAGTTTTACAATTTAGGAACTGGTTTAGTGGTCAGTAAGGCTACAACCCACCTTGGTTTTCCATCAGTCTAACATTCACTCGACCTTCCCCACCACTCCACTACTTCTGCAGCCCTTCCTGGCTAAAACACTGGCAACGTAATATGTGGTTCCTGAGAAACCAATTGCCTGGCTACTGCTGCTACTTGGCTGTAGTTCAGATTATTGTAGGGCACACCCCAGTCCACATACTCATGAGAGAAGTATGGATGATCTCGTCAACTGTACAAGATCCCGGACACTCGGTAGCTAAGTTGAGCCTTCCAACCCTTCACTTTCACCCCAAAACAAACAATAACATAAATTCTCAGTCATGCATCTTCATTTGCTCACAACATTCGCATTCAATCACCCTTCATTCGTTTCCGCAGCAAGTGGTCATACAGGAAGCATTTGACAGAGCTTAGGCTACGTCCTGATGTCTCCTCCACCTCCTAACACCGGCAGACTGTAGCTTAGAGGCCTAATCACACTACTACCAGGTGTGATTCCCTCACGTTAAAGTGGCCTACAGCTTCCTGAACTAGTCCATTGTGTGAACTACACACAATCCTGTGAACTTATCTTCTACTTTAAAAGTTCACCACTCCTTCAGGGCTCAAACTAGGCCCGGGGGAATTAAGGTGGATAGTCTATCGACCTGTCACACCTGGGTCGATTCACCAACAACATACCTCCAAGGGGATTGCAATTTAGCACCACTAATTGTCCAAACCTTTTCCTTTATATCTTAAAATTAATACCCATGGTGGCATAGTCTTTGGGGTTGTTTCTGCCCAGCCACTGTACCTAACACTCCTCGATATATCTTCGAGGTTTTTTCCTAAGCCGTGGAGGCATTGGTTCTTCATTGTCTTCCTTGGCACACGACACTTCCAAGGGGGCTAATAACCATTCCTCGGTACCCACATACGGCTTCACTTTCTCAGCCGCCCTTTGCACCTTTTGTCTGGTAAAGACGTTCTCTAGCAGGTAAGCACCACCATCCCTAATGATTTCTATAGTCTTGTAGGGACCGGTCCACTTAGGGTTCAGTTTCCTGCTAGTACCTGGCAGTGTCACTTCCTGTCTGACCCACACCAATTGTCCAACACTGACGGCTTGGTTAGTTCTTTTCCTGTTCGCCACTTCCCGGTACCGTCGTGTCTGTTTGAGATGGGTCTGTTTGATCACCTCCTTAGCCACCTCTAGTCCTTCGGGGTCTCCTGCAATACTGGGGAGGGGGGAATCCACTTGACGAGGGGCATGGCGTCCGAAGAAGGCGAAGAAAGGCTGGACGGCCGTTGAAGAATGCACAGCATGGTTGAGTACTGTCTGGCAGGACGCCAGATATTGCGGCCACTTGAGTGGGTACCCTGCACATAGGATAGCCAGTACCGTCTTGAGGGACGAATGGAGCCTCTCCGTGGTGCTATTCCCTCGGGGATGATATGGGGTTGTATGGCAGTTGGCAATCCGATGCCTCCGGCAGAGGTCTTGGAACTGCCGGGACACAAACTCCAACCCGTTGTCGTGGACCACAGACTGGGGGGTGCCGAAGTCTGCGAGGTACTGCTCCATGCTCTCCACGACAGTGTGTGTGTGTTTTGTTTTAAGTGGGTATAATTTCACGAACCTACTGAAATTATCCACTACTGTTAAGACATATCGATAACCATGTGTTCCTGCGGTCATATCAGTAAGATCAATGCCTAATCTTTCTAATGGTTGTGATACTGATGGTAATTCTTGCCATTTCTGTTGCAATCCTGTGGTACCCTTAAACTGTTGGCAAGTGAGGCAATTTTTTACATACTGGTTAACTTCAGATTTCAGGTTGGCCCAATAGAAAAATTCTTCTGCCTTGGCTATTGTTTTCTTTTGCCCGAAATGTCCAGAAACTACATGGGCAAATTCTAAAGCTTTCTGTTTGAGTGGTTGAGGAACTACCAAGCAATAGTGAAGGGTGCCATCTACTTTTTCTTTAATAAAATACAAGACTTTTTCTTCTACCACAAACTGATCTAAGATGACTTTAGGGTATAATTTTGTAGGTAGTTTTCCCCCTTCTAAATATTCTGCTAGTTCTTTCCATCTCTCATCTTCTCTTTGGGCTTCGGCTATGGCTGTTAGACTTAGTCCTAAATAATTTCTGGGCTCGGTTATCTGACGAACTACTCTTACTGGCCTTGACAAACTGTCAGCCACCACATTTTGTTTCCCTTTTAGATACTTAATGTCGTAAGTATATTCCCTCATTTCCAGTATCCACCTGCTCATTCGGGGGCTTTTGGTTTTCCTCTTGAAAATACTAGTTAATGGTTGGTGGTCAGTAAAAATGCTAAATTTTGTTCCCCATAAATAATGATGAAAATTTCTGCATGTTAACACTACTCCTAGGGCTTCTCGATCAGTGGCTGAATATCTAGACTCAGTGGGGTTTAATTTTTTTGAGAAGTAACCGATGGGCTTGTTACTTCCATCTACTTGAATCTGGCTGAGGACACCTCCAACATGAGTATTGCTAGCATCCGTGGTGACTATAAATGGTTGTGTTAATTCTGCCTTAACTAACACTGGGGCATCACTGAGTATTTGTTTTAGGGTGGTAAAGGAGTGTTGGCATTCTTTTGTCCAATTAAATTTAGTATTCTTTTTTGTGAGGTTGTTTAGGGGGGCTGCTAATTTGGCAAAATTTTGGATGTGTTTACGATAGAAAGAACACATTCCTAAGTATCGTCGGACTTCTTTAACTGTGTTGGGAGGAGGCATTTTTTTGATGGCTTCGACATTTTTAGGGTCAGGTTTACATCCTTCTTTAGAGACCAAATGGCCCAAAAATTTTACTTCTGCCTCTCCAAAAGTGCATTTGCTCAAATTTAATTTGATGCCACTTTCCTCTAGGGTCTGAAAGATCTTTTGGACTCTAGTTAACATGGTGGAAAAATCAGGGGCCCACAAGATTATGTCATCCAGATAATTTCTAACCCATCCCTCCTTCAATAAAGGGGTTAAGATTGAGGCCATTTGTCGAGAGAAGATGGCTGGCGAGCAGGACAATCCAAACGGGAGTCTGCGGAAGCGATATAATGATATTCCATCACTAAAGGTGGTAATGTCTCGAGAACTGTCTTTGATGGTAACTTGGAAGTAGGCTTCCTTAAGATCCAGGGTGGTATAGAAAGCCTGGCCCGAGGCTTGCTCGACTAATTTGTCCAACCTTGGGAGAGGATAAATGTCAGTGGCTAAGTGAGCATTTACTTTTCTGTAATCGAGACACATCCTCTTAGAGCCATCTGATTTGCTTACTAATACAATCGGGCTGAGCCATGCAGCAGTCGATTTTTCTATAATTTCCCGGGCTTCCATATCTTCTAGCATTTGGCTAATTATTTCCTTTGAGGCTTCAGGATACCGGTACATAGGGGCCCTCACAGGACTGTCATCTGTCAACTGAATCTCCACAGGGGGGACATTAAGGGTTCCCAATTCTCCCTCTTCCAGCAAAAATAGCTGATCATGGGCTAAGATGACTTTGTTTAATTCTGCTTTTTGTGTTTTCCTTAAATGGGACATGGGTAATTTAGATAATAGGTGATTTAACTTTTCTTTACGTCCTCCAGGAATACTAGGTTGGTCGGAATGGGGAAGGAGGTCATTTTGAATGTGATGTACTGAAGGTGAATTTACTTCGCCCTTCTCATACCAGCCAAAAAGGGTGCCTATTTTAAAAATTTTGGGTACTTTGGTGTTGTTAGTTACTGGGCAGGGAATAGTTTGATCATCATTTACGTTAACACAAAAGGGGTGACAGTTACTGGAGGGTTTTCCTTGTGGGTGTACTATGAGGGTGGTACCAGTTTCTTCTGCAACCGTTAGGGGAATGAATTTGGTTTGATATGGATCTAGCCGAATTTCTTTGGGATTATGCAATTGGTTCTCAAGTTTTAATGATATTACTGGGGGAGGAAGTTGAGTTACGTTACGGACTGCACTTTTCCGGGGTCGAATTTGGTGGACGGCATAAGGAGCCTTTCCCCAATGAAATAACTTCTTCTCAGGATCCCATATGAATGAGGAATGGAATAGGATGTCAGTTCCCAGCAACATGTCTGCTTGCAAATAGCTGTTTGGAACCACTGGGACCCATTTCTTTACTACCGTTTGCAGCCCAATACCTACTTCCACTAACACTGAACCTAGTATTCTGAGGGGTGTTCCTGTTACTCCTTGGAGACAAGGGAATTTTCTTTTCTGGTGGAGTTCACAACCTAATTTACTTCTGGTGGATTCTTTCATTAAAGTATAACTACTACCAGTATCTACCAAAGCTGACACTAATTTATTGTTTACTGATAGTTGAATTATAGGAGAGGTGGGGGCCTGAGTTAGTCAGCTATGATTCTGGTTAATTCTCCCTGGGCAATTGGCATTTCCCCTTCTGCAATTCATGCGTCGGCAGTCAAAGCACGACCCATCGTGGGGAGCTGAGGCACATTCTCTCAGGTTGTGAGTGTGAGAACGACAATAAGGGCAGAATACTTTGGGCTTTGGGGAGGACCATGACCGTCCAGAAGGAGTAAGGGACTGATACTGATGGTATTGACTGGGTGGGCTAATTGATTTGAGCTGGCTTAATTGAGTTGTCAGGGCCTTCATCTGTTCCTTGAGATCTTTTATCTCGGACTTGCTTTCTGACTCTGGGGAGGGGGCTGGGGCAGAAGTTAGGGGTTGGGTGACTTTTGGTCTTACTGATTTTTCATTTTCTCTGGACACCTGCTGTACAGTTGGGGTTTGTGTTTCCAAGAAAAGTTGTCTTTGGTACTCAACTCTGTCCAGGAATTTATTTAGGGGGTAGGCTTCATCTAAGAAACCTTCCAATTTATCTTTGAGATCTCGTGGTAGACCTTGCCATACCTTTCGTTTTAGGTATTTGTTTCTATCAGGAAATTTTTTCATTTGGAAATTTAGACTCTAAAGTGACGTATTTGCAAATGGTTCTATTACAAAAGACTTGTGGGCTCTCTCCCCAGTCATAAAATTCATTTTCTAAATCCTGCCACGCTCGGTCTAGATTCACATCTACAGCAAACTCATCTTTTAATAGCTGACAAAAATGACTCCATGAAAGGTTCGGCTGTTTTCGTTGGTGGTTATGTATGAGCATGACTATTTCTGATCCTAACCTGCTTTTGGCGACTTGGATTCGGGAGGCATCCTCGGGTGTGGCCTGTTCTATCAATTCAATAAACATTTGGAGGCGTGTTGAAGCCTCTAGGCCCTCCAGGTGGTTTAGTTCGAGCATGGGGATGTCTCTCGGTTTGGTTACTGGGGGGCGACTAACTACAGGTGAGGCAAGGGTCTCTTCCTGTTTGATGACGCGACTCCCTATTCTCTCTATCACCGCGGCCTGTTGACGTACCACATTCTTTAATTCTTCGATTTCCCCTCTCATGATTTTGGAGTTTTCAAGATTCCAACTGCCTTCTACTGTCTCCCCTTCTCTTTCTTCATAATCCATTTTGGCTAGGGATGCTGGGTCAGTTTGTACCTTAATCTAACTTTAATCTAATCTGACTCTTCCCCATCCATGAAATTTCTTATGGTTTTTCTGAGTTTGCTTTTTACTCTTTGTTTACCTTCTTGATTCCAATGAATTCCATCCTCTGATAGGTTCTCTACCCAGAACTCACTGTTGAAATGGATTTGTTGATTGGGCAGGTGTTTTTGTAATTTTTTATTTATGGCCCTTTGTACTTTCCTATAATCCTGATGGGACATGAATTCTTCATTGGGGTAGAATCTGGGTTCTATTAAACATACCCATACTACTGCTTGGCAGTCTTGTTCAATAGACTCTATTATTTGGCTAATGTTCTCTACAATGTCTTTAGGATTTGATTCCTGATCAATATCATTACTGCCTATCCAAAGTATACATAGGTCATGTTCCCAGTTTAGCACTTCATTCATTCGGGTATCATTATTGAAATTGTCTGCTCTACCTCCAGGTGCTCGGAATATTCTTATTTCTGTATTTTCCACTACTAACTTGTTTGGAATTTGACTATGACCCACCACTGAAATTTTCCACATTCTCCCTTGCTGTGGCAATGTTAGGCAGTGCTCAAAACACTTTGAATCCCACCGCTTAAGCCACCAGTGTGGTGCCCGGGGGGGGGGGGGACGGGGGGCGTTATTTTTTTATTTATTTATTATAGTTGTTAATTGTTGTTCTATTCTTTATTTAATTAATTTATTTTACTTTCACTTCACTGCTGAAGGACCACCAGTGTGGTGCCTTGTCATTAAATTAACTTCGAATGG
Source organism: Cancer borealis (assembly GCA_036785275.1). Taxonomy (NCBI): domain Eukaryota; kingdom Metazoa; phylum Arthropoda; class Malacostraca; order Decapoda; family Cancridae; genus Cancer; species Cancer borealis. The sequence continues at coordinate 33,862 of JAXIVD010002700.1, forward strand.
GGAACTCTCATGGCAATTAAAAAGATATTTACTTTGATTAATTATATTAATTAATGGTCCCTGATGTTGGATATTTCCCTGAATATTAAGAAAAGAAAGCTGCCACCACCCCCAAAGGTTTAATGAGAATTAGGGGATTCTCAGGGAATTTAATTTCTTCCTAAAGGGAAGTTAAAATATTCGAAAGAGAAAATAATTACTACCAGGGAAATATAGGTGACCAATGAAAAGAAAAGGGGAACTGATTTAACAATTTAGTTATTTGGTAGAGTGGACTGAGTTTCAATAAGGCACATGGATTCGTGGATTTGTTTCATATCCTTTTTCAAGAGTGTTGAGCACCTCCCTATTAACCTTACCACACCAACGGAAGGTTAGTATTAACACAGAATCCCTTTCTCAGATTTTACTTGAGTTATTTATTTAATGTATACTTTGAATATCACAGGCTGATCATTGAGTCTTAGGAACACGGCTTAGTTATAGTATCAGACAACTTAATGGTTCATGGCAGAAATAACTTTATCTTCCTCAAAAAGAAAATAAATACAGAGTTGGCAATACTTATCTCACCTCGAGATACCAAACTCTTCACACATTACACATTATACCCTTGACTCCCTTCCCTGAAAAATATCACCTTAAAAATGTTATAATTTTGTAACTGGGCCTGAGAACAGTTAAAGAACCTTTTCTCAGGGGATTTCCGAAAGTAAGGTGATCTCAATGTTTCTGTTTATGCATACATAGTATAATTCTTCCTCACTAAGTAGGAATACGCGATTCCTATTCCTGAATACATGGGCTGGGTCTATCAGACCGTCTTACGTGACACATAGTTTCCTAAAGCTTAACTTGGAAATTTGGCAGTGGCTTTCTAGCCGTTCATTTAACTACAAAAACAAAAGAAAGTAAATGAGAAATTGGTGTAACTGTCGTGGAGGCATTCTTTCCCTGTAAACACAATCAACGTTGAACGACGAGTCAGTATAATTCACTTCCTTAACTCAGAAGTTAATACACAGTCACAATAACATAGAAATTACCGTGAAAAATATATATTGTACACCATGAAATATTTTGTAGGGAATAGGGGACCATGCGGTTTTGAAACCACGTTGTCCTTCTTTAAGAGAAGGAAATTGATATTATCTACTTATAATAGATCTCAATAGGGGTTTACATGTATTGTCAGACTATTGGGGAAGATTATGGACTATATAATAATGGCGAGAGGCATTGAATTTCACAAATATTGAGGGATTTCGAGAGCGATGTCACTCACCTGTAAACACAATCAACGTTGAACGACGAGTGACGCTCTCTGGGAAAAAGGCGGGAGATGAGAAGGGGGAAGGGGGGGTTTCGAGGATATTCCTCCTTTGATCTTATTATTAATTGATGATTGAGACGTGAAATAGTTATCAATTTATGGGAAATAAATTTTGACGCTAAATAAGTGACATTTAGATATCTATTGAACCTGATCTCTGGATTACTATATAGGGTAACATTTTTGTCTACGTGACTTTTCTCAGGGACAGGCCCTGGGGCGTGGGATCACATCACATGGTGCAATATTACGTCATTCTTAACAACATTTTGTGGGAAGATAACTAAGTAGGTTAATTATATTAGACTATGGAGAGCATTTTGACAAGTTAATAACTATTAATAATGATAAGATTATGATATTAATTTCTTTCCATAGAAAACTGTCTTGTGGGAGGGGTTGACTGCATAGGATTTGAAAGTTTGGAGAAACAATTCTAATATAAACCTTAATATAAACATATAGTATGAAAGTATGAATGCTGTGAGTAAAAACATTTATATAATGCAGTATCCCCTTGGGAATACAGGATCTAAGGGCAGACTAAACATAACAAAAAAAGGTACATTCAGTAGGCCTGTTTGAGATTAAATTGGAAGCATCACACGACTTTTCCCTCCGGGTGAAATGTTTTTACTCACTAATAATAAAAAATTACATCCTAACAGTTTTACAATTTAGGAACTGGTTTAGTGGTCAGTAAGGCTACAACCCACCTTGGTTTTCCATCAGTCTAACATTCACTCGACCTTCCCCACCACTCCACTACTTCTGCAGCCCTTCCTGGCTAAAACACTGGCAACGTAATATGTGGTTCCTGAGAAACCAATTGCCTGGCTACTGCTGCTACTTGGCTGTAGTTCAGATTATTGTAGGGCACACCCCAGTCCACATACTCATGAGAGAAGTATGGATGATCTCGTCAACTGTACAAGATCCCGGACACTCGGTAGCTAAGTTGAGCCTTCCAACCCTTCACTTTCACCCCAAAACAAACAATAACATAAATTCTCAGTCATGCATCTTCATTTGCTCACAACATTCGCATTCAATCACCCTTCATTCGTTTCCGCAGCAAGTGGTCATACAGGAAGCATTTGACAGAGCTTAGGCTACGTCCTGATGTCTCCTCCACCTCCTAACACCGGCAGACTGTAGCTTAGAGGCCTAATCACACTACTACCAGGTGTGATTCCCTCACGTTAAAGTGGCCTACAGCTTCCTGAACTAGTCCATTGTGTGAACTACACACAATCCTGTGAACTTATCTTCTACTTTAAAAGTTCACCACTCCTTCAGGGCTCAAACTAGGCCCGGGGGAATTAAGGTGGATAGTCTATCGACCTGTCACACCTGGGTCGATTCACCAACAACATACCTCCAAGGGGATTGCAATTTAGCACCACTAATTGTCCAAACCTTTTCCTTTATATCTTAAAATTAATACCCATGGTGGCATAGTCTTTGGGGTTGTTTCTGCCCAGCCACTGTACCTAACACTCCTCGATATATCTTCGAGGTTTTTTCCTAAGCCGTGGAGGCATTGGTTCTTCATTGTCTTCCTTGGCACACGACACTTCCAAGGGGGCTAATAACCATTCCTCGGTACCCACATACGGCTTCACTTTCTCAGCCGCCCTTTGCACCTTTTGTCTGGTAAAGACGTTCTCTAGCAGGTAAGCACCACCATCCCTAATGATTTCTATAGTCTTGTAGGGACCGGTCCACTTAGGGTTCAGTTTCCTGCTAGTACCTGGCAGTGTCACTTCCTGTCTGACCCACACCAATTGTCCAACACTGACGGCTTGGTTAGTTCTTTTCCTGTTCGCCACTTCCCGGTACCATCGTGTCTGTTTGAGATGGGTCTGTTTGATCACCTCCTTAGCCACCTCTAGTCCTTCGGGGTCTCCTGCAATACTGGGGAGGGGGGAATCCACTTGACGAGGGGCATGGCGTCCGAAGAAGGCGAAGAAAGGCTGGACGGCCGTTGAAGAATGCACAGCATGGTTGAGTACTGTCTGGCAGGACGCCAGATATTGCGGCCACTTGAGTGGGTACCCTGCACATAGGATAGCCAGTACCGTCTTGAGGGACGAATGGAGCCTCTCCGTGGTGCTATTCCCTCGGGGATGATATGGGGTTGTATGGCAGTTGGCAATCCGATGCCTCCGGCAGAGGTCTTGGAACTGCCGGGACACAAACTCCAACCCGTTGTCGTGGACCACAGACTGGGGGGTGCCGAAGTCTGCGAGGTACTGCTCCATGCTCTCCACGACAGTGTGTGTGTGTTTTGTTTTAAGTGGGTATAATTTCACGAACCTACTGAAATTATCCACTACTGTTAAGACATATCGATAACCATGTGTTCCTGCGGTCATATCAGTAAGATCAATGCCTAATCTTTCTAATGGTTGTGATACTGATGGTAATTCTTGCCATTTCTGTTGCAATCCTGTGGTACCCTTAAACTGTTGGCAAGTGAGGCAATTTTTTACATACTGGTTAACTTCAGATTTCAGGTTGGCCCAATAGAAAAATTCTTCTGCCTTGGCTATTGTTTTCTTTTGCCCGAAATGTCCAGAAACTACATGGGCAAATTCTAAAGCTTTCTGTTTGAGTGGTTGAGGAACTACCAAGCAATAGTGAAGGGTGCCATCTACTTTTTCTTTAATAAAATACAAGACTTTTTCTTCTACCACAAACTGATCTAAGATGACTTTAGGGTATAATTTTGTAGGTAGTTTTCCCCCTTCTAAATATTCTGCTAGTTCTTTCCATCTCTCATCTTCTCTTTGGGCTTCGGCTATGGCTGTTAGACTTAGTCCTAAATAATTTCTGGGCTCGGTTATCTGACGAACTACTCTTACTGGCCTTGACAAACTGTCAGCCACCACATTTTGTTTCCCTTTTAGATACTTAATGTCGTAAGTATATTCCCTCATTTCCAGTATCCACCTGCTCATTCGGGGGCTTTTGGTTTTCCTCTTGAAAATACTAGTTAATGGTTGGTGGTCAGTAAAAATGCTAAATTTTGTTCCCCATAAATAATGATGAAAATTTCTGCATGTTAACACTACTCCTAGGGCTTCTCGATCAGTGGCTGAATATCTAGACTCAGTGGGGTTTAATTTTTTTGAGAAGTAACCGATGGGCTTGTTACTTCCATCTACTTGAATCTGGCTGAGGACACCTCCAACATGAGTATTGCTAGCATCCGTGGTGACTATAAATGGTTGTGTTAATTCTGCCTTAACTAACACTGGGGCATCACTGAGTATTTGTTTTAGGGTGGTAAAGGAGTGTTGGCATTCTTTTGTCAAATTAAATTTAGTATTCTTTTTTGTGAGGTTGTTTAGGGGGGCTGCTAATTTGGCAAAATTTTGGATGTGTTTACGATAGAAAGAACACATTCCTAAGTATCGTCGGACTCCTTTAACTGTGTTGGGAGGAGGCATTTTTTTGATGGCTTCGACATTTTTAGGGTCAGGTTTACATCCTTCTTTAGAGACCAAATGGCCCAAAAATTTTACTTCTGCCTCTCCAAAAGTGCATTTGCTCAAATTTAATTTGATGCCACTTTCCTCTAGGGTCTGAAAGATCTTTTGGACTCTAGTTAACATGGTGGAAAAATCAGGGGCCCACAAGATTATGTCATCCAGATAATTTCTAACCCATCCCTCCTTCAATAAAGGGGTTAAGATTGAGGCCATTTGTCGAGAGAAGATGGCTGGCGAGCAGGACAATCCAAACGGGAGTCTGCGGAAGCGATATAATGATATTCCATCACTAAAGGTGGTAATGTCTCGAGAACTGTCTTTGATGGTAACTTGGAAGTAGGCTTCCTTAAGATCCAGGGTGGTATAGAAAGCCTGGCCCGAGGCTTGCTCGACTAATTCGTCCAACCTTGGGAGAGGATAAATGTCAGTGGCTAAGTGAGCATTTACTTTTCTGTAATCGAGACACATCCTCTTAGAGCCATCTGATTTGCTTACTAATACAATCGGGCTGAGCCATGCAGCAGTCGATTTTTCTATAATTTCCCGGGCTTCCATATCTTCTAGCATTTGGCTAATTATTTCCTTTGAGGCTTCAGGATACCGGTACATAGGGGCCCTCACAGGACTGTCATCTGTCAACTGAATCTCCACAGGGGGGACATTAAGGGTTCCCAATTCTCCCTCTTCCAGCAAAAATAGCTGATCATGGGCTAAGATGACTTTGTTTAATTCTGCTTTTTGTGTTTTCCTTAAATGGGACATGGGTAATTTAGATAATAGGTGATTTAACTTTTCTTTACGTCCTCCAGGAATACTAGGTTGGTCGGAATGGGGAAGGAGGTCATTTTGAATGTGATGTACTGAAGGTGAATTTACTTCGCCCTTCTCATACCAGCCAAAAAGGGTGCCTATTTTAAAAATTTTGGGTACTTTGGTGTTGTTAGTTACTGGGCAGGGAATAGTTTGATCATCATTTACGTTAACACAAAAGGGGTGACAGTTACTGGAGGGTTTTCCTTGTGGGTGTACTATGAGGGTGGTACCAGTTTCTTCTGCAACCGTTAGGGGAATGAATTTGGTTTGATATGGATCTAGCCGAATTTCTTTGGGATTATGCAATTGGTTCTCAAGTTTTAATGATATTACTGGGGGAGGAAGTTGAGTTACGTTACGGACTGCACTTTTCCGGGGTCGAATTTGGTGGACGGCATAAGGAGCCTTTCCCCAATGAAATAACTTCTTCTCAGGATCCCATATGAATGAGGAATGGAATAGGATGTCAGTTCCCAGCAACATGTCTGCTTGCAAATAGCTGTTTGGAACCACTGGGACCCATTTCTTTACTACCGTTTGCAGCCCAATACCTACTTCCACTAACACTGAACCTAGTATTCTGAGGGGTGTTCCTGTTACTCCTTGGAGACAAGGGAATTTTCTTTTCTGGTGGAGTTCACAACCTAATTTACTTCTGGTGGATTCTTTCATTAAAGTATAACTACTACCAGTATCTACCAAAGCTGACACTAATTTATTGTTTACTGATAGTTGAATTATAGGAGAGGTGGGGGCCTGAGTTAGTCAGCTATGATTCTGGTTAATTCTCCCTGGGCAATTGGCATTTCCCCTTCTGCAATTCATGCGTCGGCAGTCAAAGCACGACCCATCGTGGGGAGCTGAGGCACATTCTCTCAGGTTGTGAGTGTGAGAACGACAATAAGGGCAGAATACTTTGGGCTTTGGGGAGGACCATGACCGTCCAGAAGGAGTAAGGGACTGATACTGATGGTATTGACTGGGTGGGCTAATTGATTTGAGCTGGCTTAATTGAGTTGTCAGGGCCTTCATCTGTTCCTTGAGGTCTTTTATCTCGGACTTGCTTTCTGACTCTGGGGAGGGGGCTGGGGCAGAAGTTAGGGGTTGGGTGACTTTTGGTCTTACTGATTTTTCATTTTCTCTGGACACCTGCTGTACAGTTGGGGTTTGTGTTTCCAAGAAAAGTTGTCTTTGGTACTCAACTCTGTCCAGGAATTTATTTAGGGGGTAGGCTTCATCTAAGAAACCTTCCAATTTATCTTTGAGATCTCGTGGTAGACCTTGCCATACCTTTCGTTTTAGGTATTTGTTTCTATCAGGAATTTTTTCATTTGGAAATTTAGACTCTAAAGTGACGTATTTGCAAATGGTTCTATTACAAAAGACTTGTGGGCTCTCTCCCCAGTCATAAAATTCATTTTCTAAATCCTGCCACGCTCGGTCTAGATTCACATCTACAGCAAACTCATCTTTTAATAGCTGACAAAAATGACTCCATGAAAGGTTCGGCTGTTTTCGTTGGTGGTTATGTATGAGCATGACTATTTCTGATCCTAACCTGCTTTTGGCGACTTGGATTCGGGAGGCATCCTCGGGTGTGGCCTGTTCTATCAATTCAATAAACATTTGGAGGCGTGTTGAAGCCTCTAGGCCCTCCAGGTGGTTTAGTTCGAGCATGGGGATGTCTCTCGGTTTGGTTACTGGGGGGCGACTAACTACAGGTGAGGCAAGGGTCTCTTCCTGTTTGATGACGCGACTCCCTATTCTCTCTATCACCGCGGCCTGTTGACGTACCACATTCTTTAATTCTTCGATTTCCCCTCTCATGATTTTGGAGTTTTCAAGATTCCAACTGCCTTCTACTGTCTCCCCTTCTCTTTCTTCATAATCCATTTTGGCTAGGGATGCTGGGTCAGTTTGTACCTTAATCTAACTTTAATCTAATCTGACTCTTCCCCATCCATGAAATTTCTTATGGTTTTTCTGAGTTTGCTTTTTACTCTTTGTTTACCTTCTTGATTCCAATGAATTCCATCCTCTGATAGGTTCTCTACCCAGAACTCACTGTTGAAATGGATTTGTTGATTGGGCAGGTGTTTTTGTAATTTTTTATTTATGGCCCTTTGTACTTTCCTATAATCCTGATGGGACATGAATTCTTCATTGGGGTAGAATCTGGGTTCTATTAAACATACCCATACTACTGCTTGGCAGTCTTGTTCAATAGACTCTATTATTTGGCTAATGTTCTCTACAATGTCTTTAGGATTTGATTCCTGATCAATATCATTACTGCCTATCCAAAGTATACATAGGTCATGTTCCCAGTTTAGCACTTCATTCATTCGGGTATCATTATTGAAATTGTCTGCTCTACCTCCAGGTGCTCGGAATATTCTTATTTCTGTATTTTCCACTACTAACTTGTTTGGAATTTGACTATGACCCACCACTGAAATTTTCCACATTCTCCCTTGCTGTGGCAATGTTAGGCAGTGCTCAAAACACTTTGAATCCCACCGCTTAAGCCACCAGTGTGGTGCCCGGGGGGGGGGGACGGGGGGCGTTATTTTTTTATTTATTTATTATAGTTGTTAATTGTTGTTCTATTCTTTATTTAATTAATTTATTTTACTTTCACTTCACTGCTGAAGGACCACCAGTGTGGTGCCTTGTCATTAAATTAACTTCGAATGGGGAACTCTCATGGCAATTAAAAAGATATTTACTTTGATTAATTATATTAATTAATGGTCCCTGATGTTGGATATTTCCCTGAATATTAAGAAAAGAAAGTTGCCACCACCCCCAAAGGTTTAATGAGAATTAGGGGATTCTCAGGGAATTTAATTTCTTCCTAAAGGGAAGTTAAAATATTCGAAAGAGAAAATAATTACTACCAGGGAAATATAGGTGACCAATGAAAAGAAAAGGGGAACTGATTTAACAATTTAGTTATTTGGTAGAGTGGACTGAGTTTCAATAAGGCACATGGATTCGTGGATTTGTTTCATATCCTTTTTCAAGAGTGTTGAGCACCTCCCTATTAACCTTACCACACCAACGGAAGGTTAGTATTAACACAGAATCCCTTTCTCAGATTTTACTTGAGTTATTTATTTAATGTATACTTTGAATATCACAGGCTGATCATTGAGTCTTAGGAACACGGCTTAGTTATAGTATCAGACAACTTAATGGTTCATGGCAGAAATAACTTTATCTTCCTCAAAAAGAAAATAAATACAGAGTTGGCAATACTTATCTCACCTCGAGATACCAAACTCTTCACACATTACACATTATACCCTTGACTCCCTTCCCTGAAAAATATCACCTTAAAAATGTTATAATTTTGTAACTGGGCCTGAGAACAGTTAAAGAACCTTTTCTCAGGGGATTTCCGAAAGTAAGGTGATCTCAATGTTTCTGTTTATGCATACATAGTATAATTCTTCCTCACTAAGTAGGAATACGCGATTCCTATTCCTGAATACATGGGCTGGGTCTATCAGACCGTCTTACGTGACACATAGTTTCCTAAAGCTTAACTTGGAAATTTGGCAGTGGCTTTCTAGCCGTTCATTTAACTACAAAAACAAAAGAAAGTAAATGAGAAATTGGTGTAACTGTCGTGGAGGCATTCTTTCCCTGTAAACACAATCAACGTTGAACGACGAGTCAGTATAATTCACTTCCTTAACTCAGAAGTTAATACACAGTCACAATAACATAGAAATTACCGTGAAAAATATATATTGTACACCATGAAATATTTTGTAGGGAATAGGGGACCATGCGGTTTTGAAACCACGTTGTCCTTCTTTAAGAGAAGGAAATTGACATTATCTACTTATAATAGATCTCAATAGGGGTTTACATGTATTGTCAGACTATTGGGGAAGATTATGGACTATATAATAATGGCGAGAGGCATTGAATTTCACAAATATTGAGGGATTTCGAGAGCGATGTCACTCACCTGTAAACACAATCAACGTTGAACGACGAGTGACGCTCTCTGGGAAAAAGGCGGGAGATGAGAAGGGGGAAGGGGGGGTTTCGAGGATATTCCTCCTTTGATCTTATTATTAATTGATGATTGAGACGTGAAATAGTTATCAATTTATAGGAAATAAATTTTGACGCTAAATAAGTGACATTTAGATATCTATTGAACCTGATCTCTGGATTACTATATAGGGGAACATTTTTGTCTACGTGACTTTTCTCAGGGACAGGCCCTGGGGCGTGGGATCACATCACATGGTGCAATATTACGTCATTCTTAACAAAATTTTGTGGGAAGATAACTAAGTAGGTTAATTATATTAGACTATGGAGAGCATTTTGACAAGTTAATAACTATTAATAATGATAAGATTATGATATTAATTTCTTTCCATAGAAAACTGTCTTGTGGGAGGGGTTGACTGCATAGGATTTGAAAGTTTGGAGAAACAATTCTAATATAAACCTTAATATAAACATATAGTATGAAAGTATGAATGCTGTGAGTAAAAACATTTATATAATGCAGTATCCCCTTGGGAATACAGGATCTAAGGGCAGACTAAACATAACAAAAAAAGGTACATTCAGTAGGCCTGTTTGAGATTAAATTGGAAGCATCACACGACTTTTCCCTCCGGGTGAAATGTTTTTACTCACTAATAATAAAAAATTACATCCTAACAGTTTTACAATTTAGGAACTGGTTTAGTGGTCAGTAAGGCTACAACCCACCTTGGTTTTCCATCAGTCTAACATTCACTCGACCTTCCCCACCACTCCACTACTTCTGCAGCCCTTCCTGGCTAAAACACTGGCAACGTAATATGTGGTTCCTGAGAAACCAATTGCCTGGCTACTGCTGCTACTTGGCTGTAGTTCAGATTATTGTAGGGCACACCCCAGTCCACATACTCATGAGAGAAGTATGGATGATCTCGTCAACTGTACAAGATCCCGGACACTCGGTAGCTAAGTTGAGCCTTCCAACCCTTCACTTTCACCCCAAAACAAACAATAACATAAATTCTCAGTCATGCATCTTCATTTGCTCACAACATTCGCATTCAATCACCCTTCATTCGTTTCCGCAGCAAGTGGTCATACAGGAAGCATTTGACAGAGCTTAGGCTACATCCTGATGTCTCCTCCACCTCCTAACACCGGCAGACTGTAGCTTAGAGGCCTAATCACACTACTACCAGGTGTGATTCCCTCACGTTAAAGTGGCCTACAGCTTCCTGAACTAGTCCATTGTGTGAACTACACACAATCCTGTGAACTTATCTTCTACTTTAAAAGTTCACCACTCCTTCAAGGCTCAAACTAGGCCCGGGGGAATTAAGGTGGATAGTCTATCGACCTGTCACACCTGGGTCGATTCACCAACAACATACCTCCAAGGGGATTGCAATTTAGCACCACTAATTGTCCAAACCTTTTCCTTTATATCTTAAAATTAATACCCATGGTGGCATAGTCTTTGGGGTTGTTTCTGCCCAGCCACTGTACCTAACACTCCTCGATATATCTTCGAGGTTTTTTCCTAAGCCGTGGAGGCATTGGTTCTTCATTGTCTTCCTTGGCACACGACACTTCCAAGGGGGCTAATAACCATTCCTCGGTACCCACATACGGCTTCACTTTCTCAGCCGCCCTTTGCACCTTTTGTCTGGTAAAGACGTTCTCTAGCAGGTAAGCACCACCATCCCTAATGATTTCTATAGTCTTGTAGGGACCGGTCCACTTAGGGTTCAGTTTCCTGCTAGTACCTGGCAGTGTCACTTCCTGTCTGACCCACACCAATTGTCCAACACTGACGGCTTGGTTAGTTCTTTTCCTGTTCGCCACTTCCCGGTACCGTCGTGTCTGTTTGAGATGGGTCTGTTTGATCACCTCCTTAGCCACCTCTAGTCCTTCGGGGTCTCCTGCAATACTGGGGAGGGGGGAATCCACTTGACGAGGGGCATGGCGTCCGAAGAAGGCGAAGAAAGGCTGGACGGCCGTTGAAGAATGCACAGCATGATTGAGTACTGTCTGGCAGGACGCCAGATATTGCGGCCACTTGAGTGGGTACCCTGCACATAGGATAGCCAGTACCGTCTTGAGGGACGAATGGAGCCTCTCCGTGGTGCTATTCCCTCGGGGATGATATGGGGTTGTATGGCAGTTGGCAATCCGATGCCTCCGGCAGAGGTCTTGGAACTGCCGGGACACAAACTCCAACCCGTTGTCGTGGACCACAGACTGGGGGGTGCCGAAGTCTGCGAGGTACTGCTCCATGCTCTCCACGACAGTGTGTGTGTGTTTTGTTTTAAGTGGGTATAATTTCACGAACCTACTGAAATTATCCACTACTGTTAAGACATATCGATAACCATGTGTTCCTGCGGTCATATCAGTAAGATCAATGCCTAATCTTTCTAATGGTTGTGATACTGATGGTAATTCTTGCCATTTCTGTTGCAATCCTGTGGTACCCTTAAACTGTTGGCAAGTGAGGCAATTTTTTACATACTGGTTAACTTCAGATTTCAGGTTGGCCCAATAGAAAAATTCTTCTGCCTTGGCTATTGTTTTCTTTTGCCCGAAATGTCCAGAAACTACATGGGCAAATTCTAAAGCTTTCTGTTTGAGTGGTTGAGGAACTACCAAGCAATAGTGAAGGGTGCCATCTACTTTTTCTTTAATAAAATACAAGACTTTTTCTTCTACCACAAACTGATCTAAGATGACTTTAGGGTATAATTTTGTAGGTAGTTTTCCCCCTTCTAAATATTCTGCTAGTTCTTTCCATCTCTCATCTTCTCTTTGGGCTTCGGCTATGGCTGTTAGACTTAGTCCTAAATAATTTCTGGGCTCGGTTATCTGACGAACTACTCTTACTGGCCTTGACAAACTGTCAGCCACCACATTTTGTTTCCCTTTTAGATACTTAATGTCGTAAGTATATTCCCTCATTTCCAGTATCCACCTGCTCATTCGGGGGCTTTTGGTTTTCCTCTTGAAAATACTAGTTAATGGTTGGTGGTCAGTAAAAATGCTAAATTTTGTTCCCCATAAATAATGATGAAAATTTCTGCATGTTAACACTACTCCTAGGGCTTCTCGATCAGTGGCTGAATATCTAGACTCAGTGGGGTTTAATTTTTTTGAGAAGTAACCGATGGGCTTGTTACTTCCATCTACTTGAATCTGGCTGAGGACACCTCCAACATGAGTATTGCTAGCATCCGTGGTGACTATAAATGGTTGTGTTAATTCTGCCTTAACTAACACTGGGGCATCACTGAGTATTTGTTTTAGGGTGGTAAAGGAGTGTTGGCATTCTTTTGTCCAATTAAATTTAGTATTCTTTTTTGTGAGGTTGTTTAGGGGGGCTGCTAATTTGGCAAAATTTTGGATGTGTTTACGATAGAAAGAACACATTCCTAAGTATCGTCGGACTCCTTTAACTGTGTTGGGAGGAGGCATTTTTTTGATGGCTTCGACATTTTTAGGGTCAGGTTTACATCCTTCTTTAGAGACCAAATGGCCCAAAAATTTTACTTCTGCCTCTCCAAAAGTGCATTTGCTCAAATTTAATTTGATGCCACTTTCCTCTAGGGTCTGAAAGATCTTTTGGACTCTAGTTAACATGGTGGAAAAATCAGGGGCCCACAAGATTATGTCATCCAGATAATTTCTAACCCATCCCTCCTTCAATAAAGGGGTTAAGATTGAGGCCATTTGTCGAGAGAAGATGGCTGGCGAGCAGGACAATCCAAACGGGAGTCTGCGGAAGCGATATAATGATATTCCATCACTAAAGGTGGTAATGTCTCGAGAACTGTCTTTGATGGTAACTTGGAAGTAGGCTTCCTTAAGATCCAGGGTGGTATAGAAAGCCTGGTCCGAGGCTTGCTCGACTAATTTGTCCAACCTTGGGAGAGGATAAATGTCAGTGGCTAAGTGAGCATTTACTTTTCTGTAATCGAGACACATCCTCTTAGAGCCATCTGATTTGCTTACTAATACAATCGGGCTGAGCCATGCAGCAGTCGATTTTTCTATAATTTCCCGGGCTTCCATATCTTCTAGCATTTGGCTAATTATTTCCTTTGAGGCTTCAGGATACCGGTACATAGGGGCCCTCACAGGACTGTCATCTGTCAACTGAATCTCCACAGGGGGGACATTAAGGGTTCCCAATTCTCCCTCTTCCAGCAAAAATAGCTGATCATGGGCTAAGATGACTTTGTTTAATTCTGCTTTTTGTGTTTTCCTTAAATGGGACATGGGTAATTTAGATAATAGGTGATTTAACTTTTCTTTACGTCCTCCAGGAATACTAGGTTGGTCGGAATGGGGAAGGAGGTCATTTTGAATGTGATGTACTGAAGGTGAATTTACTTCGCCCTTCTCATACCAGCCAAAAAGGGTGCCTATTTTAAAAATTTTGGGTACTTTGGTGTTGTTAGTTACTGGGCAGGGAATAGTTTGATCATCATTTACGTTAACACAAAAGGGGTGACAGTTACTGGAGGGTTTTCCTTGTGGGTGTACTATGAGGGTGGTACCAGTTTCTTCTGCAACCGTTAGGGGAATGAATTTGGTTTGATATGGATCTAGCCGAATTTCTTTGGGATTATGCAATTGGTTCTCAAGTTTTAATGATATTACTGGGGGAGGAAGTTGAGTTACGTTACGGACTGCACTTTTCCGGGGTCGAATTTGGTGGACGGCATAAGGAGCCTTTCCCCAATGAAATAACTTCTTCTCAGGATCCCATATGAATGAGGAATGGAATAGGATGTCAGTTCCCAGCAACATGTCTGCTTGCAAATAGCTGTTTGGAACCACTGGGACCCATTTCTTTACTACCGTTTGCAGCCCAATACCTACTTCCACTAACACTGAACCTAGTATTCTGAGGGGTGTTCCTGTTACTCCTTGGAGACAAGGGAATTTTCTTTTCTGGTGGAGTTCACAACCTAATTTACTTCTGGTGGATTCTTTCATTAAAGTATAACTACTACCAGTATCTACCAAAGCTGACACTAATTTATTGTTTACTGATAGTTGAATTATAGGAGAGGTGGGGGCCTGAGTTAGTCAGCTATGATTCTGGTTAATTCTCCCTGGGCAATTGGCATTTCCCCTTCTGCAATTCATGCGTCGGCAGTCAAAGCACGACCCATCGTGGGGAGCTGAGGCACATTCTCTCAGGTTGTGAGTGTGAGAACGACAATAAGGGCAGAATACTTTGGGCTTTGGGGAGGACCATGACCGTCCAGAAGGAGTAAGGGACTGATACTGATGGTATTGACTGGGTGGGCTAATTGATTTGAGCTGGCTTAATTGAGTTGTCAGGGCCTTCATCTGTTCCTTGAGATCTTTTATCTCGGACTTGCTTTCTGACTCTGGGGAGGGGGCTGGGGCAGAAGTTAGGGGTTGGGTGACTTTTGGTCTTACTGATTTTTCATTTTCTCTGGACACCTGCTGTACAGATGGGGTTTGTGTTTCCAAGAAAAGTTGTCTTTGGTACTCAACTCTGTCCAGGAATTTATTTAGGGGGTAGGCTTCATCTAAGAAACCTTCCAATTTATCTTTGAGATCTCGTGGTAGACCTTGCCATACCTTTCGTTTTAGGTATTTGTTTCTATCAGGAAATTTTTCATTTGGAAATTTAGACTCTAAAGTGGCGTATTTGCAAATGGTTCTATTACAAAAGACTTGTGGGCTCTCTCCCCAGTCATAAAATTCATTTTCTAAATCCTGCCACGCTCGGTCTAGATTCACATCTACAGCAAACTCATCTTTTAATAGCTGACAAAAATGACTCCATGAAAGGTTCGGCTGTTTTCGTTGGTGGTTATGTATGAGCATGACTATTTCTGATCCTAACCTGCTTTTGGCGACTTGGATTCGGGAGGCATCCTCGGGTGTGGCCTGTTCTATCAATTCAATAAACATTTGGAGGCGTGTTGAAGCCTCTAGGCCCTCCAGGTGGTTTAGTTCGAGCATGGGGATGTCTCTCGGTTTGGTTACTGGGGGGCGACTAACTACAGGTGAGGCAAGGGTCTCTTCCTGTTTGATGACGCGACTCCCTATTCTCTCTATCACCGCGGCCTGTTGACGTACCACATTCTTTAATTCTTCGATTTCCCCTCTCATGATTTTGGAGTTTTCAAGATTCCAACTGCCTTCTACTGTCTCCCCTTCTCTTTCTTCATAATCCATTTTGGCTAGGGATGCTGGGTCAGTTTGTACCTTAATCTAACTTTAATCTAATCTGACTCTTCCCCATCCATGAAATTTCTTATGGTTTTTCTGAGTTTGCTTTTTACTCTTTGTTTACCTTCTTGATTCCAATGAATTCCATCCTCTGATAGGTTCTCTACCCAGAACTCACTGTTGAAATGGATTTGTTGATTGGGCAGGTGTTTTTGTAATTTTTTATTTATGGCCCTTTGTACTTTCCTATAATCCTGATGGGACATGAATTCTTCATTGGGGTAGAATCTGGGTTCTATTAAACATACCCATACTACTGCTTGGCAGTCTTGTTCAATAGACTCTATTATTTGGCTAATGTTCTCTACAATGTCTTTAGGATTTGATTCCTGATCAATATCATTACTGCCTATCCAAAGTATACATAGGTCATGTTCCCAGTTTAGCACTTCATTCATTCGGGTATCATTATTGAAATTGTCTGCTCTACCTCCAGGTGCTCGGAATATTCTTATTTCTGTATTTTCCACTACTAACTTGTTTGGAATTTGACTATGACCCACCACTGAAATTTTCCACATTCTCCCTTGTTGTGGCAATGTTAGGCAGTGCTCAAAACACTTTGAATCCCACCGCTTAAGCCACCAGTGTGGTGCCCGGGGGGGGGGGACGGGGGGCGTTATTTTTTTATTTATTTATTATAGTTGTTAATTGTTGTTCTATTCTTTATTTAATTAATTTATTTTACTTTCACTTCACTGCTGAAGGACCACCAGTGTGGTGCCTTGTCATTAAATTAACTTCGAATGGGGAACTCTCATGGCAATTAAAAAGATATTTACTTTGATTAATTATATTAATTAATGGTCCCTGATGTTGGATATTTCCCTGAATATTAAGAAAAGAAAGCTGCCACCACCCCCAAAGGTTTAATGAGAATTAGGGGATTCTCAGGGAATTTAATTTCTTCCTAAAGGGAAGTTAAAATATTCGAAAGAGAAAATAATTACTACCAGGGAAATATAGGTGACCAATGAAAAGAAAAGGGGAACTGATTTAACAATTTAGTTATTTGGTAGAGTGGACTGAGTTTCAATAAGGCACATGGATTCGTGGATTTGTTTCATATCCTTTTTCAAGAGTGTTGAGCACCTCCCTATTAACCTTACCACACCAACGGAAGGTTAGTATTAACACAGAATCCCTTTCTCAGATTTTACTTGAGTTATTTATTTAATGTATACTTTGAATATCACAGGCTGATCATTGAGTCTTAGGAACACGGCTTAGTTATAGTATCAGACAACTTAATGGTTCATGGCAGAAATAACTTTATCTTCCTCAAAAAGAAAATAAATACAGAGTTGGCAATACTTATCTCACCTCGAGATACCAAACTCTTCACACATTACACATTATACCCTTGACTCCCTTCCCTGAAAAATATCACCTTAAAAATGTTATAATTTTGTAACTGGGCCTGAGAACAGTTAAAGAACCTTTTCTCAGGGGATTTCCGAAAGTAAGGTGATCTCAATGTTTCTGTTTATGCATACATAGTATAATTCTTCCTCACTAAGTAGGAATACGCGATTCCTATTCCTGAATACATGGGCTGGGTCTATCAGACCGTCTTACGTGACACATAGTTTCCTAAAGCTTAACTTGGAAATTTGGCAGTGGCTTTCTAGCCGTTCATTTAACTACAAAAACAAAAGAAAGTAAATGAGAAATTGGTGTAACTGTCGTGGAGGCATTCTTTCCCTGTAAACACAATCAACGTTGAACGACGAGTCAGTATAATTCACTTCCTTAACTCAGAAGTTAATACACAGTCACAATAACATAGAAATTACCGTGAAAAATATATATTGTACACCATGAAATATTTTGTAGGGAATAGGGGACCATGCGGTTTTGAAACCACGTTGTCCTTCTTTAAGAGAAGGAAATTGACATTATCTACTTATAATAGATCTCAATAGGGGTTTACATGTATTGTCAGACTATTGGGGAAGATTATGGACTATATAATAATGGCGAGAGGCATTGAATTTCACAAATATTGAGGGATTTCGAGAGCGATGTCACTCACCTGTAAACACAATCAACGTTGAACGACGAGTGACGCTCTCTGGGAAAAAGGCGGGAGATGAGAAGGGGGAAGGGGGGGTTTCGAGGATATTCCTCCTTTGATCTTATTATTAATTGATGATTGAGACGTGAAATAGTTATCAATTTATAGGAAATAAATTTTGACGCTAAATAAGTGACATTTAGATATCTATTGAACCTGGTCTCTGGATTACTATATAGGGGAACATTTTTGTCTACGTGACTTTTCTCAGGGACAGGCCCTGGGGCGTGGGATCACATCACATGGTGCAATATTACGTCATTCTTAACAAAATTTTGTGGGAAGATAACTAAGTAGGTTAATTATATTAGACTATGGAGAGCATTTTGACAAGTTAATAACTATTAATAATGATAAGATTATGATATTAATTTCTTTCCATAGAAAACTGTCTTGTGGGAGGGGTTGACTGCATAGGATTTGAAAGTTTGGAGAAACAATTCTAATATAAACCTTAATATAAACATATAGTATGAAAGTATGAATGATGTGAGTAAAAACATTTATATAATGCAGTATCCCCTTGGGAATACAGGATCTAAGGGCAGACTAAACATAACAAAAAAAGGTACATTCAGTAGGCCTGTTTGAGATTAAATTGGAAGCATCACATATATATATATGTATATATATATATATATATATATATATATATATATATATATATATATATATATATATATATATATATATATATATATATATATATATTAAACTACATTAATGATAATACCATTAATACATTAATGATAATACCATTAATGATAATACTTACTTTCCTGGAGCCTTCTGCACATAGCGACCAATGTTCCCAATCCGTCCCTCTTGGTGCAGCCTTCCAACTTTTGACCAATACTTTCTCACCTCCATTTCTTTCTTTCGTGTATTTTTCTGTTCAATAAGGATCTCTTGCAGTTCTCGTATCACTTTTTTTCCCTTTTCTCGTACCTCTTCAGGAATTTGTATTTTACTATGAGCCTTGAGTGTCTCGGCAACGGCTGGCTTGGAGATGAGCGCCTCATTGTATGCTTTTTGAATGCTGTTCTTTATTTGTCTGCATTCTACGTCTAAGAAAAACAAAACTGTAAATAAAATCTATACAAACATGAAATATATACACACAAACATATACGATTGCGTAAAAAAAGTTTTTTTTTTTTTTTTCTATTTACCAGTAAAAAGTCGTCTTTCAATAAATTCCATAGATGAGCTATTCATTTAAAGTTTTACTGATATAATAACGTCGAATACCATTAATTAGCTATAATTAATATATCCCTTAAATGCCGGTTATAGGCTATAATTAGTATTTTGTCTTCAAATACCAGAAATAGGCTACTAATTTATTATCCATCAAAATATCGGCAGTAAGCTATTATTTATAACATACTCGTAATAGCCTATACAATTAATATATCTTCACATACTGGTTGGTAATGGGCAATAAATGATATATCTTCAAATGTTTTACTTGTTTTCAAATACTGGAAATAGGCTATAATTGTTATGTAGACTTTAGGGGGTTAGATGCTGGTGGCTCTCACATGCCCTTGGCCTGAACGAGAGGTTGATGAGGATGTGTGGGGAGAATGGGTTAGGTTTTATGGATGAGTGGAGCAGGTTCTATGGGAGACAGGAGCTCTATGCCAGGGATGGTGTACACTTCAGTAGGAAGGGAGTACAAGAACTTAGTAAGTGTCTTGAGAGGACTGTTAGGCAGTCCAGTCAGAGAAACTAAATATTAATAGAGGTAAGGGCAATAGAGACAAAGGACGGGGTAAAGAGAGGGAGGTGCATGAACTAAGTGTCTTTTATACAAACAGTAGAAGTGTAATAAATAAGATAGACACACTTAGAGGTATCGCATGTGTTGAAGAGTTAGATATTATAGGTATTACAGAAACTTGGTTAGATATTGCAGGCAAACATTTCTTACCTGAAGTAGGAATAGATGGGTACACTTTTTTCCACAGGGATAGAGTAGGGAGGAGAGGGGAAGGTGTGGCACTGTACGTTAGAAACACATTAAATAGCTATGTCAATACCACAATAAAAACAGATAGGAATACGGAGTCATTATGGATTGACATTATTATAGGAGGGAATAAGTTAGTTGTAGGCATTATATATAGGCCTCCAGATTTAGGCGAAGCAGCTAGTGCACCCCTGATGCAGGAGCTTGCAAGGGCATCTAGGTATAATAATGTGTGCATTATGGGAGACTTTAATTATAGGAGAATAGACTGGGATAGTATGACAGGAGACGGGTGCTCGGAGGAATTCTTAAATGTCGTCCAGGATGGTTTTTTCACACAACTTGTAAGGGAACCAACACGACAGGGAAATATTTTAGATCTGGTCTTAACTAATAATGAAACTTTGGTAAGTCAGGTTGAGATAGGAGCGAGATTTGATGTTAGTGACCACCACGAAATTAGATTCAAGATTAATGCAAAGAGGCAGGTAGAACAGAACACTGCTTTAGTACCAGATTTTTGAAAAGGAAATTACCAGGGCCTCAGACATTATTTCCAGGGTATAAATTGGGAGGGTATAGGAGTAGGCAGAGAGGAGGATCAAAACATTGAGGTAGAATTGCATTATAATAACATAGTAAGGGAAATTCATACAGGGCAGGAACAGCATATACCTAAGAGGAGGATTAGGTCAAATAAAAATGATCCAAAATGGATGAATAGCAACATTAGAAGGGAAATTGGATTAAGAAGGGGACTCTATAGGAAAATTAAAAGGGGAGAAGTACAGGTAGTAGGGCAGTATAATGACCTAGCTAGGGAGGTTAAAAAGGATATTAGGACTGCAAAGAGGAATTATGAGGTTAAGATAGCTAGAGATGCCCAGCAGGATCCAAAGGGATTCTATCTGTTGTACAAGGCTAAAACAAAGAAAAGAGTAGGACCTCTTAAAGAAATGGATGGCAGCTTGATAGAAAATGGTGAGGAAATTAGTAGGGAATTAAATAAATACTTCTTGTCTGTATTTTCTCAAGAAGAGTCGGGTAGGGAACTGGAGCCAGTACAGATCTTTAGGGGACAAGAGGATGATAAATTAAGCGAAATAGACATAAGTAGGGAAGTAGTTAGCAAGGAAATAGATAGACTTAAAAAGACTAAATCTCCAGGGCCGGACGACATTTTTCCGAGGATTCTTAGGGAATGTAGAGAAGAACTCGTTGATCCTATTGCAATGATTTTTAGAGAATCACTAGACACAGGAGTAGTACCTAGGCTATGGAGGCAGGCAAATGTAGTTCCTATATTCAAGAAAGGAGATAAGGCAGAAAGTAGTAACTACCGCCCAATTAGTTTAACATCAGTGGTAGGCAAGATGTTAGAAGCTATCATAGCAAGGGCAATTAGGAAACATTTAGATGAACACAAGCTAATTAGACACAGTCAACATGGTTTTAGCAAGGGGAAGTCATGCCTCACAAATTTATTATCCTTCTATAGGAAAGTATTTGAAACAATAGATAAGGGGGAC
>JAXIVD010002701.1:0-25000 GCA_036785275.1 Cancer borealis
ATAATACAAATATATAATATATATATATATATATATATATATATATATATAATATATATATATATACAATATATATATATATATATATATATATATATATATATATATATATATAATACAATATATATATATATATATATATATATATATATATATATATATATATATATAATACAAATATATATATATATATATATATATATATATATATATATAATACAAATATATATATATATATATATATATATATATATATATAATACAAATATATATATATATATATATATATATATATATATATATATATATATATATATATATATATTTATATGTATATATATATATATATATATATATATATATATATATATATATATATATATATAATATATATATAATATATATATATATATATATATATATATATATATATATATATATATATTTATATGTATCTGTATATATATATATATATATATATATATATATATATATATATATATATATATATATATATATGTATCTGTATATATATATATATATATATATATATATATATATATATATATATATATTTATATATATATATATATATATAGCTATCTATCTATATACCCAGCTAATATCCCCTTGAGAGGCGATAGCCAAGACAAGGTGTTAGAGTTCATAGATACTTTACATTAATCTCATTACATCACTCCTTTCCCTTAACTACAATGCCCCTAGAGGAGAAGTCTTATCCTCTTGCCCCCACTGCGCAAAGTTCATTTACACAATTGGGTGAGAGATTACTTCCTCAACAGGGTCCAACAGCAAAAGCTAGTTTACCATTGCTACTTCAAAAGTAGACCCTCTCCATCCCTGCACCTGATCTGATCAACATATCACACCATGTACGCTGAACCTGCTTCAAAGGTTGTCAAGGCTGCATCATTTACTGATGCATTCAACATTGCTCTCCATTCACCTCTATCATGCATAATCATTCTTCCTCTCTCCACAGACATTCCTCTATCATTCAACCTTCTCTTTACATTCATTCCCATCACTCTAAAACTAAACACCATCATTCCTCCCAACACCTTTCCTGCATCATTGATCCTAGACTCAACCTGACTCTATTTTTCCATCTACAGTAATCTTATATCCTAAATATCTGAAACCTTCTACCTCCTCAAAAAGTTCACCATTCAATGCAATGTTCATCCTTCTACCACCAAGGCCCCTTGTGCATTTCATTACATTACTTCTATTCTTATATACCCTCAACAACTTTCTCCTATACACTCGTCCAGATTCTTCCACCAACTGACAAAATTTCTCCTCTGAATTCACCACCAAAGCAATATCATTTGCAAACAGTAGCTGATTTATCTTCCACACAACTCCGCACTCTTCTAAAGCCATATTGCTCCTTACAAATAACACACTCTGTATCCTCTCTATCTTTATAAGTACCTTACCATACCCTTACATAAAACTAGTACACTCAAACCTATCACATTTACCTTTATACAACTACATATGCACTTGTTCAGTCAACTAGTACCATACTGGTCACAAAACACACATTCAGCAATCTTAATAACCCAATTTTCAGGGTTTGTGGAGACATTACTCTCCCCTCCCTCTCTGCACCTTGTCTTTTTGTAGGAAGCGTATACAGAGGAGGGGCTTCCTGGACCCCTCACCCTGTCCCTTATTGTCACCTTTTACACACCACAGGGATTATAGTAATAAGATTCTTGTAATCCCCACCACAGGGTAATATAATAATGAAAATTATTTCAACTTAAATTCTCAAAGCCTTACCTCCTGGTTTGTCCATCAATACGTCCTTTCTTAGCAATCTCTGAGTCCGTATCATCACGCGCCTGTGCTCCACCGATGTCCATGAGGTAGTCCAAAGTGACTAATGATGCCTGTCCATTAACATAGAGAACTGATGTCTTGATATCCAAGATGTGCTTACTCTGAGGACAGGAAAATGTAGGTGCTTAGAGTATTTATGTAGGGCTATGAAGCACTGTCAGCTCTTTTGTGGTAAGCTAACACTCCTCTCTTAGATGAGTTCAGGAGAAAAGGAAAACAGAAAGGCAGAATAAACTCTACCAAAGGAAGGTCATTAGTGTTAATGAATGGGCGAAAGGGTGAGAGGAGGAAGGGACAGTCTGGGTTATAGAAAAGGGAGAGGTCAGAGTAGAGGGTTGATGAGTGGTTTGAAGTTTTTGAGGTATATGTGATTTTAAAGTGGTTATAATAGTAGGAGGGAGAGGTTGGTGTTAGAGAAACAAGTGGGCAGTTAGAGGAGTTTTCAGAGCCGTGGTCAGAGGTGTGTCCTTGTCAAAGTCAGGGAAGTCGGGGGGGAATAAATCTTGAGATGCATTCCCTAATGCACCAATTAGTTTTAAATTTTAACGATTGGCCATGGTGAGCCAAATGTAAGTGGGGGACATAACTGGTCTGCACTTCATAACCCCCATGGAGAGTAGGGGCAATGAAAAAGGGAGGCTATACCGTACCCATGGCACCCTCAGGCCGTTCAGGACTGAACTAATAGTTAGCCTTTCATCCTCTCAGTATGGCTCTCACACTTTAGGAAAGAAGGGGGTGGTGGGAGGTTAGGAAGAAATGACAGAGGAAACAAATTGATATAAAGCTAGAGAAAGGAAAAGGCCAAGCAAAAATTGGTTGGACCAGAGACTGAAGTCCAAGACACCACTGCATTGAGCCACAATCACTGGTCCTGCTCCACAACGGCAATGGGTTGTAAACAGTGGGACAATGACCCTGATCTATCGATCTATCTATTTCTAGTTTCTGATGCCTCCTTCAATCTGGAAACATCCTCCAAGGGAATGGCCATGGAAGAACAGCCTCTACCTCTCCCTATCCACACACTTACTTGTTCAAAGCCTCCCCATCTATCAGCAACTCTTTCATACATGTACTCCTTCACCCTATCCTTCCATCTTACAACTGGCCTTCATCTTCTCCTAGGATCCTCAGTTTCACTAACAAATACTTTCTTCACAAAATCTTCACTCTTCTCTCTTTCCATATGACCACACCACCGTATTTCTTTCCACCCATTCCACTATACCACACCACTCCATTTGCACAAGTTCCCACGCCACATTTTTTCCTGCACACTTTGATTGGTCTCACCCGCCCATCTTATCACACAGCATGTTCCTCTCATATCAACAGTATGCAGTCTTGACTGATGTGCCCTATTCTATGTCTATATACTGAAGAAACAAAGAAATGTAATAAGTACAAAGTAAAGTAGTGTTTCTATAATTTAACTGGTATGATAGGAAATGCACTACCAGAAGTTTGCTGGTGAGTAACTTTGGCTGCAAACTGTATAATGTCATATTGTTCTTAATAGTAATTAATTTACTAACATTATAGTAGATATTTTGTGAAGGTGCAGAACCAGTGTCAATGATGTGGTCGTAGTTGCGGTGATCGATAACTAAGATTCCACCAGGCCTTCACCATCTCAGCAAAGTTATGTAGTGCCAGCCTGGAACGTTATATTAGTGGCTAAATAAGCATTTCCTTTTCTATTTGTGTTTGTATGTCATTATCTACATTTGTCATTGTCTATTTCATTAGAGACACACACACACACACACACACACACACACACACACTCACTCACTCACTCACTCACTCACTCACTCACTCACTCACTCACACTCTCACTCACTCTCTCTCTCTCTCTCTCTCTCTCTCTCTCTCTCTCTCTCTCTCTCTCTCTCTCTCTCTCTCTCTCTCTCTCTCTCTCTCTCTCTCTCTCTCTCTCTCTCTCTCTCTCTCTCTCTCTCTCTCTCTCTCTCTCTCTCTCTCTCTCACACCTGTGCTCAGACTGGTCTCCTGAGATGTCTGGCAAATGAGCAAAAGAATTTCCGAGGCAAACAACTGCATCAAATGTTCCTTGGCCCTCGATATCATCAGTGAGTGTGAGCCAGTTGGCTTCTTCAATAACTGGGGATGGGAGATGTTTCTATAATAGTATTATGATTGGTGATGTTATAACAAGTAAAGGTGGTGGTAATCTGAGGTGTCTTAATAGCAGACTAGATCATAATCGTTATCGTTATCTATCCCTCAAGCTCTCCTCTAATAGAGCTCCTTCCCCTTCTCACCCCAGTTGTCGAAGGGCGCTTCCTTTCTGCGTTGCCACCTAGTTTTGAGTGCATACTTTAGCATCTTGTCTGAGAGATCTACACTGGTCATTTGAAAACCATCCTCCAGTAGCATTATGCTGTCCACCCTGCAATTATTAAATTAATATTATCATTGAAAAACAGACATGTTTTTTTTCACCACACACACACACACGCACACAGACATATCATCACTTGACAAGAAAAAGCATGGATCAAATATTAGAAAAAATGCAGAAAATAGCAACTAAGATGGTGCAAGGTTTGGAAGATCTAATATAAGAGGAAAGATTGAAAGAAATGCAACTGACAACATTGAAGATAAAAAAAATATTTAATTACACAAATGGAGAAAAAAAAGTTAAAAGTGAAAAGTTTGTGAAAAAGTGTATGCGAGTGAAGGTGATGATCCTAGGAGGAGAAGGTGGCCAGTTGTAAGATGAAAGGATAGGATGAAGGAGTACATGCATGAATTAGTTGCTGATAGATGGGGAGGGATTGAACAAACAAGGAGGGACTGTTTGGATAGTACGAGGTGGAGGCTCTTCTTTATTATACATCTTATAGGGTGAGTGTATCAGCAGTAGGAAGGTGTGAGGTAGTTTTTGGAGAGAAAATGGGGGAACAGTATTATGCAAACAGAAAGATGGAAGAAGAAATAAGAGGGAGGGCTGTGGGCAGGTGGATCATAGGTTCACTTGCAAGGATTATGAGGAAGGAATGTATCCATGGAGGTAAAGAGAGAGTTGAGGAACAGAATTATTTTGCCAACATTGACGTATGGATCAAAGACTTGGACATGGAATTGGGCACAGCAGTCAAGAGTGCATGCTGTGGAAATTAGCTATCTGAGAGAAGCATGTGGCGTGACAAGATATGGGAGAGTGAGAGCAATGAATGATGTGGCATAGGAACACATGCAAATGGAGTGGTGTGGTGTGGTGGAATGGGTGAAAATAATTACTTTGAGGTTGTTTGGTCATATGGAGAGAAAGAAGAATGAAGAGTCTGTGAAAGGTGTATGTGAGTGAAATTGAGGATCCTAGGAGGAGAGGAACGCCAGTTATAAGATGGAAGGATAGGGGAAAGAAGTATACGCATGAAAGAGGTGCTGATAGAGATGAAGGGATTTAACAAGCAAGGAGGGAGTGTATGGATAGGGAGAGGTGGAGGTTCTTCTGCCTTGACCATCCCATTGGGGTGACGCTCCCAAAGGAAATGAGGCCTCAGAGACTAGATAGAATAGATCCCGTTAATGTTTATGTATTCCACTTTCCACCTATTTCCTTCATCCCTTAATCTAATCTTCCTGCCTCATCTTATATAGAAATATTTACAAGCTGGAGAGAGTACAAAGACAAGTTACTAGAATTATCCTTGGATTGTTAAGCAGCCTTACCAAGAACGACTTAAGTAGCTTAGATTATTCAATCTATCCTACCAGAAGTATTTAAAATTTTCTACGGCTTTCACAATATTAGCATAAAAAACTATTTAACTAAATTTCATAAGCATCACTCGTAACAATGGCTTAAAGATCACTGGTAAGTATTTTAGATCGAACAAAGCAAAGCACTTATTCTTCAATGGAATGGTGAATATCTAAATTCTTAACCATCAAAAATAGTTTACAGTAACACAATTGAATTGTTTAAGAAAAATTGATAAGCTTGGTATCAGTTCATCAAATTGAGTATTTGATTCCTGTGTTTTTTTTTTTCTTTCTTTGACAGTAGTTACCACAGATTACACCTGTTTTCTCACTTTCCTCCACAAATTCCATGCAAGTTTTTACATACTACGTATATGGTATCACTTCCTCTTCCGGCCAGCTTCGACTGGAGGGAGAGGTGGGTGGGGAGGAGCCTTCCACTGTGCTGTCCTTTTGTCTCTATCAAGTAGATACTGTAGTAGTAGAGTGTAGCCACACGGACAGCCTCGTTAGGTCCAGTAGGACTGTTACTGTTTGTTCTTCCGTTGTACTTCTCTGACATGTACTATAAAGAGCTGTTTACCCATTCCTAGACAAACTGTGGAGATCTGGCAGCGTCGCCTCAAGTTTTGAGAGAGAGAGAGAGAGAGAGAGAGAGAGAGAGAGAGAGAGAGAGAGAGAGAGAGAGAGAGAGAGAGAGAGAGAGAGAGAGCATCAACTGTTGGTTTTAGCATTTTAACCTGATGATCTATGGCCCGTGTCCCTCCGGTAGAGCACTATGTTAGCTTTGCCAGCTGTCAGTGGTAGTGGTAGTGGTAGTGGTAGTGGGAAAGACAAAAATGGATATGGGTGGAGAGGGGCCTCCACTTTGCCCTGGGAGAGAGAATGCCTGTTTGAGAGTGGAATCAATTAATGTAAATGGCCTGAGCACTTTAAAAAGAAGAAAATTAGTGGAGAGTTTTGAGGGAGGAAGGTTGGACATTATGGGTGTAAAATAAACCCATATAAAAGGTTGTAGAGTGATGGACTGTATGATGGGGAGTGAGAGTGAAGTATGGGGAGGGGATGGAAGAAGTAGTGCTTTATAACCATCCATAACCATCTTGAGTGACCTGTGTTCCTCTCACTGCTCTCTCTTATCTCCCTTTCCATACTCCCATGCAAATCCACTACCTTCTGTACCATCATCTTACTCTTTGCCAACAGCAGTCGTCAGCAAACAGACTTGCCATGAGGGAGTGTGGCACATCATCTACCTTCATCTTGGCACTCATATCTCTCACTCTGACTTTCATCTCTCTTCTGCATCCATCCATGTATATGTATATCAAACAACCAAAGTGATATCACACACTCCTGTTTCAATCCCATACTAATTTTAGAACTTTTTTGTATTCACTCGTACTGCCACCCCCATGAAACGCCTTCATCCCTCGAGCAGATGCCATCCTACTTCGTATATCCTTCACTCATCCCACAGGACCTTCCAAACAATCCTATCATAAACAGTATTGAGGTCCATAAAAACAATATACAGCTTCCCATCTTTCTTTAGATAATGTTCAACTATTGTTTTCACTGCAAAAATCTGGTCTTTACATTCTCTACCCTTCTTAAATCTCCACTTTTCTGTAATTACATTCCTTTCAGTTACCTCTTTCATCTTCTTATTCAAAACCTTTCTGTACACCTTGCTTGGCACACTGAGTCAGCTTATCCTCCTAGAATTGTTGGGGTTATCACTGCTCCCTTTTCCTTCATATGATACAATGATGGCTTTCCTCTAATCTTCTGGAACCTTATCTTGCTTTCACATTAACCTACATATCCAAAGCAACCATTCCACATCTGTATCTCCCCAATACTTAAGCATCTGTAATGTTATGCCATTAATGTCTGGAGCCTTTCCTACCTTCAACTTCACTAATGCTTTCTTTATATCGTTTCTCTCTCTCATTCAGCAGACACAATCGCCAAGTATTGATTTCTACTCCCAAACTTGATACTGCTGCCCTGTCTGCCTTATCTGAATTCATCAAATTCTCAAAGTTAATTTTCCAGTGTCCTGTCACCTCCCCCTTTCCTCCAAAAAACACTCCATCCTCCTCCACATTATTGCAGCATCACTCTCTCTTCCCACAACTTCTCTTTAAACTTTTCCAAAAAAGCT
Source organism: Cancer borealis (assembly GCA_036785275.1). NCBI lineage: Eukaryota > Metazoa > Arthropoda > Malacostraca > Decapoda > Cancridae > Cancer > Cancer borealis. The sequence goes on from JAXIVD010002701.1 coordinate 7,781, forward strand.
CCTTATTCTCCTGGCATTTCACTATTAACCTACTACCAAAATCTTCATCCAAATTATATTTCCTCCTTTTCTCTCTCTCTTTCTCTGGAATATTTTTTTGCAGGATCTTTTTGTAAGCACTGTTCTTATTACTTTAATTATGTTCTTAATCCCACATCTGCATCCCAACTCTTCCATAATAAGGCAGTCTCTCAAAGAGCACTGCACATTTACCTAACCAAGCTCTTTTCAATAAGTTTGATATTGTCATCTTCGATCCCTCTTAACATCAATGACATTTTCAAGAGTCCAGAGTGAAATCATAATATGTTGCCATGATGTGCGTGGACATTTTAAAAATGAAGAATTACTATAATGTTAAGTGCTGTTAATATTTTAAGCAATTCTTGACCTATATTCTAGCATCACTCTAGTCAGGCCATATTTCCCATACGTTAAAAATAGGTGAAAAATTATTAACCTAGTTATTCAATTAAAAGTTAATATGGTTTCATGCATTGTTGAAGTAGCTTCATGATTATAATGTACTTCAAACACTTCTTGGATCTATTTCGTGATTACACTCTTAAGGTGAGCCATGCTCTCACTCATGCTCTCATACCTCATAGAAGGATATTTCAGTTATCACTTGGCTAAGATGTCAACATGATGCCCAGAGGATTCCTGTGAGCCCTGACGATGCTGCAGAACTCGCACTGGCTTATGAACCTATGTATAAGTTCTCTAGGGATGACTTCTCAGTCAGATGAACATCTTGAAGACCAAGATTACTACACAGAGTAATCATCATCATCATCATCATCACAGGACAACCAAGACTTGCAATGTTTTCCTTTCAGAGCCGATGGGCTGCCTCAAGGCAAGCCTAGAAAGAAACACTGTCTCTCTACAACACTTAGGAGAGGTTCTTAATTATATGGATGAACAGGTGCTAAGAGATTTGATAATCTCATTGATATGATAAGAATTGGAGCATGCATAGTTTGGCCCTATAAAACAAACCTCTCTAACCTTGACCCTTTTAACTTGAACAAAAACCTGGGCATACAAAATAAATGGTGAACAAAAAACATTGATGTGCTTAATGCACTTAGTAGCTGCAAAAGTGAATGTGGGATGTGGAAATGTTAAAAAGTGGAAAATAAATAGTGCAGGTTGCTGAACTTAACAAAGCTAACTATAGAAAGAGATACGAGAAGATAAGAGTGCAGTAAAGTAGTAGGCAGAAGTAGTAGGCAGTGCAAAGACAGATGTGGAGGAGTAATGGAAGGTAATTTGAAAGAGAGTTGTTAATACAGCAAAGCAATTGATGTGAGATAGTTAAATGATGGCAAAAAGGGCAGTAAATGGTGGAACAAGGGGATGAAGCAATTGGTCAGGAAAAAAAGAAGCATACTAATGCTACTATAGGGTGAGTGTGTCAGCTGTAAGAAGGTGTGAGGAAGTTTTAAGAAGAGAATAGAGGAAGAAAAAGAGTTTAAGTATTTGTGAAGAGTGCTATGCATGTATGGAGAGATGGAAGGAGAAATAAGAGGGCTGTAAAAGACAGGTGTGTCATAGGATCACCTGCAATGGTTATTACAAATGAATGCTGGGAAAAGTAAGGTGATGGTCTTTGAAAGAAAGGAAGTAGAGGTGATTGACTTTAATACACCTTATAGGGTGAGTGTGTCAGCAGTAGGAAGGAGTGAGGTAGTTCTAGGAGTGAAAATGGAGGAAGTCAAAGATTTTAAGTATTTGGAACAGTGCTATGCAAACATGGAGAGATGGAAGGAAAAATAAGGTTGTGAGAGGCAAGTGTGTCAAAGGGTCACTTGCAAAGATTATGAGAGAAATCAATGTATCCATGCATGTAAAGAGAGGGTTGAGGAACAACAAAATTCTCCTGCCAACACTGATGTATGGATCAGGGTTTTGGAGATAGAATTGGGCACAGCAGTCAGAAGTGTGTGCTGAGAGGAGCATGCGGCATGACAAGATGGAAGTGAGAGGATTTGAATATGCAAGGATAAGGTGCATGGACACACACAAGTGAAGGCTCTTCTGCCATGTCCACCCTTCAAGAGTTTCCAAGAACAGGGTTCAGCGTACACTAGACTAGCGGCCATACACCATAGTAGCAGTTGATAAATCATATTGAATTACAGACTAAGTATAAAATTTACAGTAAGGGAGTTGAGAAAGTAATGATTCACGTCAGAGTGAAGAAGTGTTTTCAATGTGTGTTAAGACAATAGCAAAGGTTGCAGAGAATCTTCTTTCAGAGGATGATAAGGATGCAATTAAAAGCTTGACTGCCTTTCATAGTTGTCAGATAAAACATTATGAAATGATAACACACTTGAAAATTCTCCTCTTCAACATATTTTTTGATGAGGGCCAACATATGTTGTTAGATTTGACATAAGCACTGAAGTGGAAGCATGTGGTGGTATTAGTTGATGGATATATATATATATATATATATATATATATATATATATATATATATATATATATATATATATATATATATATATATATATATATATATAGGGTTAACTTAACTAAAACAAATTTGAAGTTACATACAGTGATTTGATAATAAAATTAGTTTGCACTCTTTGTAAAGCATAGCAACTAAATATACTTTCTCAAGTGACAAGTACAGAGTCCACCCACTGTAACAGATATAAGTATAAGCCGTGGTGGCTTATACTTATATCTGTCATGTCCTGAGAGAACTGGATAAAACAAGTCTCACTCACTCCTATACAACATATACAGTACTCAGAAACAGGCAATATAATTTTGACACCTACCCAGTACCACATGCTACATCTAGAATGTTGTAGCAATTCTGCTTCCGTAGAAGCTGAACGATGAAGTTGCGATACACTTGTGTCCGTTGATTCTTGTCACCAATGTAGACTTCCCACAGTTTAGCTGCTGTACCATCAGCATACTGGTCCTTGAGGCCTTCTGCTGGGATTCCAAGGGTTCGAGTACGATAAACTCTGTTGTCAGTCATTTTTGTAGTGATTGGTTAGCTGCAACTGACTGTTGTTGGCTTGTATGGACTGTGGTGACTCTGTTGATGGTGAAAGGTGGATTATTACCATCTTATACCATTTATTTGTACTAGTTTCACATATTTGTTGATGGACAAAAGTGGGTTATTTGTATATATTAATATAATTCACTGTCTGTGGGCGCCGACTGCATTGATCGCACACTTGGGGGGCCCACTGTACCCTCCCTTTTTCTTTGCCCCTACAACAAATACTTCCTGTCAATAAATTTAAATCAAAGGTTTCTGCATTCCGCTTCAAACATGAGCCAACACTCCGAGAAGCCTGTCTCAATGGCTTCCAAACAGATTCCTCTCTCTCAGCGCATCTCCAGCAACACCTCTCAGACCACATCCAGCACTACCTTTCCCTCTACTACATCCTATTCTCCTTCCTCCACTCATATCTCTTCCTCTCCCATTCCTCTTGTTCTTTCATCTGGCACAATTTCTTATTTTATATGGTAAATAAACGAACATCCTCTTGCTTGTTGTTGAATTTATTTGATATCTGAATGTAATAAGATCAGTTCAATAAAAAATAAACACCTTTCAGACATTTAGTTACCTGTTTTTCCTCCTTTGGAAAATAACAGTATGAATTTGTATACCGGATAGCTAGTAGAAAAAAAAAACCAAAAAAAACCTAACCATACTGTTATCTATTTCTCCTAAATCATTATCAGTACCTGTACTTGCATCTGTGTAAAGAAAGATAAAAGTATAAAGCAAAAACATGCTAGTGTAGCAAAATGTGCAGAACCTGAGGGGACAGCTCTTTATGATAAGGATTCAGATGCAAGTACAGGTAGTGATAATGATTTAGGAGAAATAGATAACAGTATGGTTGTTGGTTCATACAGTGATAAAGATGTACAAGTAAAAAAATATGGTACAGAGTTTGAGCAAGACACTTATGTGAACTTTGTTCCTAGGATATTTGGGAAGATTTATCCTGAGGAAGAGAAATACTATGTAGTAACCTATGATAGGGCATACATAGGAAGAATTCTAAAAGTTGGGAAAACCTGTGTAACAATTAAACTGTTAGAAAGAAGGATGAACAATGAGTAGGAGTGTACTGGTCCAAACGTGATACTATTGATGAGGTTAATATGAAACACTTGATCAGTGGACCAGTGGTATTGTCAGGAACACATACTTTTACAATTAGAGAGATTGATAAAGCTTTTGTTGACTTTAAAATGCATGTAAAACAAAGTATGATGTAACCACTTCCCTCTAACACTTACACAAAGTAGCAGCAGTTTACTTTTTTCTTTCTTTCTTTTTTTTACTAGCTACCCGGTATACAAATTCATACTGGTGTTTTCCAAAGGGGGAAAAACAGGTAACTAAATGTGTGAAAGGTGTGTATTTTTGTTTGAACTGATCTTATTCCATTGAGATATCAAGTCAATTCAACAACCAGTAAGAGGATGTTCGTTTATTTACCATATAAAACACCTGTCTCAATTCACCCCCACAACTTTCTTTTGTTGGGGTGAATTGAGACAAAATAATTCAGTCTATAACATCAAAAATATTAGACATTTAATTTCTGTTTATTTCATATTAAACCTGAACTATTTAACATTCAACATGCAACAAATAATGCATCTAAAATCTCAAATAACTTCAGGAGAGTAAATTTACCAAAACTATTGGTTTTGCAATACAAAATTTTGCCGGGTTAAGAAATCTTACCCTCAGGGAGAATGGATTTTATATTCTTTTAACAACTTCCTACTGAAAAGTTGTATAGATCAAAGAAAGAAAGGGACAGCATGGATGAGCATGTAAAGTAAACCAAAACAGAAAACGAAAGAAGAATATAAACTAACAAGGAATTATTATGTAAGGGTAAGAAGAGAGGAAGAGAAGAGATATGAAAAGGATACAGCTGACAAGTGTAAGGAAGAACCGAAGCTGTTTTATAGATTTATTAATGGAAAACTAAAACATAAAGAAAGCATTGCCGGATTGAAGGAAAATAAGGAAGCTTATGAGGACTTGAAGAAGTTAGTGAAGTACTGAACAAAAATTTTCAGAAAGTGTTAGCAACAGAATCCGAATTTGAAAAATCTGAGGCAAAAGAGAAAAAATGAGACTTGGGAAACCAAGATTAATAGAGAAGAGATAAGGGAAATGATGAAGGAATTAAATTAGAAAAAGGCAATAGGACCAGAGGGAGCATCAGGATACATCTTAAAAGAGTGTAGACATGAAATGGCTGAGCCAATTCATGATGCATTTGAGTGTTCTCTCAGAACAGATAAAGTTCCCCAAAATGGAAAAACAGCTGCAACTAGGAAAGAAAAGAGACTGTGCTGCTAGCAGGGCACGAGAAGCGAGTTCCAACTTGCTACTACTGTCCTATGTGTAATGTTGGCCTCTGCCCAGAATGTTGCCCAAAATACATTGAACATAGGCACCTCTATCCCCTACTATACATTCAGATAAAAAAGGAAAATGTATTATATTGAACTCAAAATTGGAGTAATTTTTTTTGCACATTTTTTGTTACGGATATATGCATTTGTAAAGATTTTTGCAGTGCATGAAGTTTACTTTTCTATTAATATCTGTAAAAAAACAACTCATTACCATTAAAATGGTGTATAATTTTCCATATCTATCATCAATATAATGTAGTAAATCAATAAATTATGTAAAAAACTAAGGGAAAAAAAAGCGCCTTTGTTTACATACGCGCGATTAAAGCTGTGTTCTTTTTATGTACGGGGTGTAAGGGTTAACATAACATAACCAAACTAACATAACATAACATAACTTCAAAGACATTTTGCGAGGTAAATAATGGTGACCGCCGATTGAAACCTTCACAGATGTGTTGAGTGCACTATGTATAGTTTGTAGGAAAGGAGAAAAAAAAGAAAGAGGTGGAGCAGTAGTTGTAAATAAATACCATCTAGAAGAGGTCTCAAAGAAAACATTGAATATCTTAGAAACTAGGAATTTGCGACATAAATATAATAAGAAAACCTTTTCATAATTCGTCAGGTAATTTAAAAATACAACTCTTAATTCTCTAAAGCATTCTGGTGAAGATGTAAAATAATACCGATAGATTAACACACCTGTACTCAGCTGTCCTTCACTGGATACTACACTTGGTACATTTAAGCGCGCAATACGACCGGTTATTTCTGGTTTGAACTTCTTCGTAAAGATCTTATGTACTTATGTTATCTGGTTTTATCAGTCATTATCTCTCAACCTTGCTCCATACTGTTACTATGGAATGTGATCTTCTTCTTCTTCTTCTTGGGAATTTGACAGGTCCGAGCAGGGTGTTTTATGGAATGTTTATACTGTTGGCAACAACTTGAGCTTGATCTTGATTTCACAGGTGACTTGTAGTTTCCTGCAAGTCGAAAAATAATGAAAGGTAAGTCCAAAAATTGTGTATGTTTTGAGAACCAATTTTTATAAGCACTAATTAAGGCTGTATTGTTTTCTATCAAATGACCACCAATTATACGACCATGAACACTTCCTGCTACACTGTCCAGCCTACACTCACATCACAAAACACTTTAAATTATAACAATCATACACACAAAACCCCGTCAGAGCCACTGTAGGAAAGTAACTACGGTACTTTTGTTTTATTGTTAGAACAAACTATAGAAAAAGTTAATTTATTTTAAAACTATGGAATAAGAGAATAGCATTAAATAACTGAAATAGACTGAAATAAGTGCATTGAGTGGAACCATTAAAAGGGAGCCGTTGGAAAGGCATATCCCATCCTGCCAATTACTACTGTTACTACTACTACAAACAATGGGTTCTTTTGCCAATTTTAACAGTTTATGTCGCCTTTGTGGCATCGAGTGTTACGATCTCATTAACCTATTCGAAGATGCCAGCCACCAACGTAACCTGATAGTGATAATTAAGAAATATATTCGCGTGACCGTAAGTTAAAACATTTCTCACCACCCTGTACATTGTTTACATCGGCCTGTCTCACTACCCTCCCTCACTCTTGCCTGCCTCACTACCCTCCCTCACTCCTGCTTGCCTCACTACCCTCCCTCACTCCTGCCTGCCTCACTATCCTCCCTCACTACCCTCCCTCACTCCTGCCTGCTTCACTACCCTCCCTCACTCCTGCCTGCTTCACTACCCTCCCTCACTCCTGCCTGCCTCACCACCCTCCCTCACTCCTGCCTGCCTCACTACCCTCCCTCACTCCTGCCTGCCTCACTACCCTCCCTCACTCCTGCCTGCCTCACTACCCTCCCTCACTCCCGCCTGCCTCACTACCCTCCTTCACTCCTGCCTCCCTCACTCCCGCCTGCCTCACTATCCTCCCTCACTCCTGCCTGCCTCACTACCCTCCCTCACTCCTGCCTGCCTCACTACCCTCCCTCACTCCTGCCTGCCTCACTACCCTCCCTCACTCTTTTCAAAACGATGATGATGAAACAGTAAATAATTTTTGTATGATCACCTAATTTTTTCTTTTCTTTCTAAGGGTAAAAGGAAAATGGTGCTGAGAGTTTAGGATGTATATGATCAAAGTTTCTGCCTAATAACTGAGTGTGCTCTGTATTATTAGTTTCCTATGTGAGTGTGTTGTGAGTTAGTTCATGCAGAAATAATAAGCGTCAGAGGTCATATGGCGTTATGTTAAGCTAAAAGGTAAACGGTATAGGAACGAGATGATGGTAAATAGATAGGAGCTAAAAGAATGGAAATAATCACAAGTTTGGTGAAATGAAATGATGGCATCCACTGGCAGAATGGGCCAGTGAGTCAACACATTCTTTGCCGATTATACCATCATGGCTCGGAACCCAACAATAACAGACGGACTTTATATAGACATAAAGGTGAAATAGCCACTCTTGGATTTCACAAACTAAAGGGTGAATAGCATAGAGGGGGAGAGATTTTTGAGAATCTGAAAATTACAAAGGATGAAGATGGGTAGGAAAGAAGGTTTCTCAAGGCAAAGAGAATACTGTATAGTTCAGTCGTAAGGACACTGAACACACTTGATAATTGAAACTGGAAGTGTTGGGAGGGGAACAACGGTAAAACCATGTTGGGATTTAGAGCCATCACTGAAAATAGAGGTGCAATTAGTATGAGTAGTAGTGTTCAAGTAAAAGGGTTCGTAAGATATAAGTTGGTGTATCAGACTCGGAAGAATTAGAAAGGATAAAATTGCCATAAACCCTATAAACCATGGCAGAAAAAAATAGCTATGGAAAGGGAGGACATTGAAATCAAGAAAGGGGGAGTGAGAGAGAAGGGAGTGTATACGAATAGAAAGTGGACGTGGAAGTCTTATGCATTATGTATCCTGAAATTCACCATATCCAGAAACTCTGCATATCCACCTTGGCCTTGAGTGATTTTGTATACTATTGTAAAGAAATTCAAAAGGAAAATTTAGTCCATATTCTTGCATTTTTCTGCCTGAGGTATTTTTGAGGCATTGAAGACAAACTAGATTATTAACACTTGCACCACAATCCATTCTTTGCTTCACAGTGACTCTCTCCTCAGGTCACCCTCCAGGACTCTCTGCCTCATCATGTGTGTGGCCCGTGTCTGGCCAAGCTGGATGAGGTGGTGGACTTTGTGGACACGAGTCATGCTACACAGAGTAAATTAAACACTCAACTCAGAGGTAAGGTTGAGGTGGAGGTGCAACAACATTGATTCTAAGTGACAATGCCTCAGTGTGTTGGTGAGTTTCACCACAAAAGTCTCCCCCACCCCGTCTCAGAGTGTACAACAGAGAGCAGCGTCCAGGTGAATGAGGACAAGCTGTATGAACTTATTCAGGATGTCAAGGTGGAGCTTGAGGAGTCTGAGAACCATTTCATTGATGACCTCAATGATGAAGACTATGGTAAGGGGCTTTACCTTTTGATTTATACTCTCATTAGAATACATTATCCATCTATCTATATACCAGGCTGATATCTACCTAAAGGGGCTTTGACGACATCTGGCGTAAAAGTAAAGTGTTGGCACATGCTATACCTGCGCGTAGCTTCGGGCGTTCATCTCCCGTCACATTGGCCTTTGAGCCTGTGGTGGAAATTAATTTGTTATCCGGGACACAGGGTCACTGTGACATCCGAGTTTCCACAGTTTACCTTCCCAAGGTGGAAAAAAGTAATATCAAAGTAAAATAGTAAGTTGGTCTTGTCATGATTAATTAATGTGTTCTAATGAGTGCAGAACTTGTTTGTTTTTGAGCCACTTGAAGAATGTGGTGATGAGGTTGTGCACTTCCCACAGGTCCTCACGTCAACAAACGACGGAAACGCAAGACTGTGAGGGGCTTGAGGGGCCGCGGCATCATCTCCAGAGGTAAATGATAATAATAATAATAATAATAAAAGTTACTACACATCAACACACATCAACTTCATAATTTCTTTTCAGCATGCTCCAATTTCCCCATAAACCAAGTATCATCACTCTACAGTAACACATTCCTTATCACACACGACACATACAATCAACCTTTCATGTGTAGAGAAAGTCATCTTATTGACAGAACGACAATGTATTCCCTGAAATTATTTTATCCACTCGTGACTTTCATTGTGGAGATAACTTCTACTCCACTCATCTTCACGTGACATTATAATTATTCTGTATTGCATGAAAACTGAATTATCAGAACCTTATTTATGTCCTCAGTCTAAACAAGAACAGAATAGAAAAAGTTCAGTTTACAAAAACATGAAATACTCCATTGATCTTAAAACCTCAGCAATAATTTGAATATAAAAGTAAACTCAATCTAGTCCCTTGTATACTGATAAATATAAAACCTATTTTTGTAATTTTACTCTTTTTTTTTGGAGGGTGGGTTTGATTTCTTATTTGAATCCTACTCATTTATATATGTTTTTCTATCTATACTTTCTTCAGTGTAATATGGATATGAAAGCAGTGATAATGGTGATGATAGTGATAATGATAAGTGTCCTTCACCCCAGGCCCGTGTGTGAAGCAGCCCAGGAAGGTGAAGAGCAAGGGGGTGACACAGGCAGCAGCTAACACCAAGGAACACACAGCAGAGAACACAGCACCGTCCAACATAACAGTGAAGGCTGAGCAATGGATGGTGAGCTCACTATCAATGGAGGTTTTAGTTTTTATGCATTGCCAAGGATCAGTTTAGGATCACCACTTTTATTTATTTATTTATTTTTTTTTTTTTGGTGTGTGTGTGTGTGTACAGGAAAGACTTTTGCATTTGATTCGGTGTATACTGTTTTTTCTTGACTAAATGAAATATTGAGTCACTGCAGCAAAAAATATATTTCAGGCAGTACAGATTATTTAGAAACTTGAGTCTGATTACCTTTATAAAAACTTGCACCTTTATAAAGACTGGTGTTATATGTATACTTTGATGCCACTGAGGCTCCAATATTCCATTGCCTCCATTACATACATTCTTATCATCCACCTCCATCCACCTCTCCCAACCACCATCACATTATCATCCACCACCATCTAACATCACTGAAACAAAACATATTTTCTTCATGATTACTTTTACAATTAAAGTAACATTTCTTTTCTTTTCTAGGAACATCACTCGAGGAAAGAGGTATCATCGGAGGGTTATGTGGAAGGCAGCCTTGAAGGGTCAGCCAACCCACTGCCTCCCTGTGATGAACTGGTGAGTGCATTGGTCACACTTTTAATGAGGCGTGATGGTTGGCGTCTTGTAATCATTAGCACTGGAGGCTCTTAGGACTCTTTCACATGAGTGTTCCCGTACACGTGTTCGTGTGCGCAACGTTTTAACATTCAATGGAGTTCAATGAGACCTTTCACATGACACATTGCACGCGTGTACAACCCGGTGCAAACATCCAAGTCAGCTAGAATGCATGCATTCGCATTCTTGCTGACACGCACATCTTTGCTGGCTACTAGTGGCAGTGGCAGCTTGCACACAAGCGTCTATGTACGTGGATGACTGAAAAGAAGGTTCGGACAGGAATGCAAGGCAGCGAGAGCGGCGGTCTGCTGGTCTGTCAGTGAAATGCGAACGTGTGGCCAATACGTGTACAAAAATCTGATGCGTTTCTGTGCACGCGTTCAACGTGCACACACAAACGCCCATGTGAAAGAGGCCTTAGTGTCAAGCAAAAATAAAGAAAAGTCAATTTTTCATGTTGATATTGCATTTTAACGAGTTGTTACTGATAAAAGTAAATGACAAAAAATAACATTGTTAATATATATAGACATTCATGATGTAGCATACGAGGTTAAAGCTTTGGAATAATGGTAATGAAGAGTTGAAGTATGATGTGATGCCTGGCTGCTAACATAACACAGGAGCTTTGATTATCCTCCCCATGATGCAAGTACGTAATGATGTGCAGGACTTGGTTATACTACTTTTCACAAATAAGCAGCCAACAGCACCATTTGTTATGCCAACTTTTCACTTATCAACTCATTTAATCTCTGTTTCTTTCTCACAATATTTTTTTGAGTAAAATGCATTAACTAGTCTGTCAATCTTTGGATTTTTTATTTATATATATATATATATATATATATATATATATATATATATATATATATATATATATATATATATATATATATATACTCTGCCTTGGAAATATAACCGGTGACAATGATGCACAATATGTTTCCAGGGCAACCCAGGGAAGAGTGTGGTTCGGTGCAGTCTGTGTCAAAGTTCATTCAGCCAAGTTGAACACCTGACATCACACTGCATAGAGGCTCACCAGCTGTCACAACCCAGCTACTTGTGTCCACAATGCCCCCAAATATTCAACAAAATTACTTCACTCAAGAATCACCAACGCCGGAAACACCAAGACTCACTCCAAACGTAAGACACTTGTGCCAAACCGTTGTTCCAAATTAAGCTCAATATGTATCGAGACATCATAACAAAATTATGTTAAAAATTAAAACACATGATATTGGGTTTTAGTTTCACTTAAAGTCATTTAAATTAAAGTCGGTTTTCAAGAACTTAACCCCAATGTTTAGCAAGGTCAATTGTATTATTTTTAACAGTCATCTTGAAGAGGACTAGACTGTTATCCCTCACTACTGTCTTCTTGGTCAGACCTACACTATGTACAACTAACGTTAGTCTTATCATCTGTAATGACTTAATGTTTTATCTATACAGGTGTCCACAGTGCAATAAACTATATCCTGCACACTATTTATGGACGAGACATATGCTTGTGCACACCAATTCACGTCCATATTCCTGTGATAAGTGTGAGAAGAAGTTCAAGAGTAAAGCTGAGTTGGTCAACCACAAGAGAATCCACCGGCCAAGTGAGGAGCGTTACACACACTGCTGTGAGGTTTGTGGCAAGAGGTAAGACACTCATACTAACACCTTCCTAAAACCAAAGCCCAGCAGGTCTTAAACTTGCTTCAGTTTTAAGAACAGTGATACTGCTTCTGTGGTGAGTGCTGTTTGTATTGTGGTGATGTTGGTAGTAATGAAGGCAGCTTCATTACTGGCACCTAACAGTGAGTGAAGTTGAACAGAAGGAAAAGGAAGGAAAAGAAGGCCTAGAGCATATGTGTCAGAACATTTAAACCTAAAACTATATCAGCTGGGTGATGAAAACACTTTTGTATTTAGAGAAAATATGATATGAATTGTGTGTTGAACATCTATGATATTACAACAAGGTAATACATTATAAGTTTCCTCATGAATGCAAATCAGCTTCTCTTTTGTGTTACGCAGGTTTACCCAAAAGGCCAACCTGGACAGCCACTTGCGGCTACACACTGGTAACCGTCCCTTCGCCTGTGAGTTCTGTGGGAAGTGTTTCTCCCAGCGAGGTAACATGGAGGAGCACAGGAGGATACACACGGGGGAAAAACCATTTGCTTGTGATGTATGTGGAGTGAGGTGAGGAGAAGGATGATGTTGTCCATTACTTTGACTTGTCTGCCAATTTCTTTTTTGAGGTAGAAAGTCTCCAGCTACTCCTTTCTAGCCTGTACTCTTTACCCTTATATCCCAATCTCCTCATTCCTGCTTATTCTCTTCCCTTGTTACTTTCTTTAAAACTATTCATCGGGAAGAGAGGTCTTGATAGATTGGGAAAAGGTGAATGAGGAAGACGTATACTAGAATGTAGGTCTTTATTTCCTTGACTTGGTTCACACTTTGGGCTTTCAAACAGGAAATGGATCCTGAAGAAGCTTACAGTGCAAAATTGATTACAAAATAAAGATCAACACCAATCTGTCTTGTTCACCCATCTCTTTCCAATAATAAGATATGATTTTGTTATACGTATTTATTTATTTTTTTTTTTTAACTTTGAAAGCCTTCAGTAAGCTATATCATTGAAGGCAATTGTGGACAGTCATATATAAAATGAGCAATTCATTTTTAATAATTCATGATTTATTCCCTTTATCTTCAGTTATTCCCGGCAAGGGCAGCTGGCAATGCACCGCAGGCAACACTCCGGTGAAAAGCCTCACAAGTGCCAGTACTGCGAGAAGAAATTCCTCCGAAGGGAAGTTCTGAAGAAGCACGAACACATGCACACTGACACGAGGCCTTACAAGTGCTCTTACTGTGAAAAATCCTTCAGGTATGTCTGGGATCTTGAACATAATGAGGCACCTGAAGCAAATCACTTGGAATCGAGCCTAATTCTGACTAACTTTGTATTAACTTTAACTTTATTATCCTTCTATAGGAAAGTATTTGAAACCATTGATAAGGGGGACGAGTATGATATAGTTTATTTGGACTTGAGTAAAGCCTTTGACAGAGTACCCCATAGGAGACTGTTAAGTAAAGTTAAGGCTCATGGCATAGGTGGGAAGGTACTAGAATGGATTAGATGGCTTACTAGTAGGGAATAGAGGATACAGATGAATGGGAAGAAATCAGAATAGGGTAATGTCACTAGTGGGGTACCACAGGGAACAGTACTAGGACCGTTGTTATTCATAATCTATATAAATGATTTAGAGACAGGAATAAACAGTGATATCAGTAAATTTGCCGTTGACACAAAGATAGGAAGACCGGTAAAGAATTTAGATGATGGTAGGATGCTACAGGATGACTTGAATAGGCTGTACGAGTGATCAGAGAAATGGCAGATGCAGTTTAATGTTAACAAGTGTAGCATTATGAGCGTAGATAAAGGTAATAGGTCTGTAAACTATACATTAAATGACAATACCTTAGGAAGGTCATATAATGTGAGGGACTTAGGAGTTCAAATAAGCAGTGACGTGCCCCAGGGAACAGTGTATTATAGTTAGAAATAGGGCCAACAAGATACTGGGATTTATTAGTAGGTGTGTGACAAATAGGAGTTCTGAGGTCATTCTGAGGTTGTATTTAGCGCTAGTTAGACCCTACCTAAATTAGGCAGCTCAATTTTGGTTCCCTTATTATAGGAAGGATATAGGCTCCTTGGAGGCAGTTCAGAGAAGAATGACCAAGATGATTCAGGGGCCGAGAAATTTACCCTACAAAGATAGGTTAAAACGTCTTAATCTCCACTCCCTAGAGAAAAGGAGGGCAAGAGGGGATATGATTGAGGTTTTCAAATGGGTAAAAGGAATTAATAAGGGAAACATTGATCAGGTTTTAGAATTTAGTAGCCAGGATAGGACACGTGGAAATGGGTACAAGCTAGAAAACTTAGATTCAGGACAGACATAGGTAGATATTGGTTCACTAACAGAGTCGTGAACAATTGGAATAGGCTGGATAGACACGTAGTAAGTGCTGAGTCAATAGGTAGCTTTAAAAGACGGCTGGATCAGAGTATGAATAGGGATGACAGGTGGGATGGATAAATATTGTATTATTCCAAGGGTGGGGGACAAGGAGCTGCTTCGTGTAGGTCATCAACTGGCTTCTTGCAGTCTCCTCCTTTCTTATGTTCTTATATCAATTGAATAAATGAATAAATAAATAATGTATTTTTACTTAGAGATGAAATTGTATGTCTTATTACTGATTTGATATTCCTGTTTAATCATAAAATATTGTTATCCTCCCAGGGACCAAGGGAAGCGGAAGGTTCACGAGCGCCTCCACACTGGAGAACGCCCATTTGAGTGTCGGTTTTGTGGTCGAGGTTTCTGTGAGTCTGGTAACCTGCGCAAGCACCTGAGGGTTCACCAGCACCGGCCTGGCTCTGCCGCATCTTCCTCCATGCAGGACAAGGATCAAGGTTCAGTCCCAGGTGACACTGAACTTCCAGAGGCATCCAGTGGAGGCTCCAGTTTTCACTTCAGTTCTGTACCCAACACAACTTTTAACGTGCCAGGACTCATCACATCCCGACAAAGTGGTGATGTCGCTGATGTAGGAAATTCTGCTACACTGGCTATGTCCGAGCCTGTCCCTCTTATCTCTGGCAGCAGTCATCCCGCCCATCAAGCTCAGGAAGCCCCAGTCCCTGCACCACTACCTCTATTGGGCAACATTCACCCAAACTCCCACTCACTAGCCACCCTACACCCAGTACAGGGTTCTCAGGAAAGCTCTACTCTACCTCCTCAAGAATGTCATAGAGAGAATTACAGGGTTGGTTCTTCCTACCAACCAGTCACAACCTGGACACTGTATCATGCTTAGTAGTTATTCAAGTGAATAACGGGTTGGAAATGACAGCTGAAAATATTCTCGTGCTTTTTTTATACAATTTCCTTGTTATTGACGAGCTTAAGTGAAAATTTAAAAAATTTTACTGATAAATTATATTCTCTGCATTCATTGAGGGTGAAGGATTTTATAATGATGATTAAATATGTTTACTTTTCTTTGCCAATTTTTATCCTACTTGAAGTGCAAAATATAGGCATTTTCAAGCAAAGTAACTTTTCCAAAATCACGAACAACTGAACACACTATAATAGATGCTAACTACAGATTACATCAGTAATCTGTAATTGATTGTTCTCTTCTTGCTGATACAGCCTGGCTACATGTTGCAGGCCATCACACACACACACACACACACACACGGTCCTCTAGCGTAGTGGTTAGCGCACTCGGCTCACAACCGAGGGGCCAGGGTTCGATCCCCTGGGCGGACGGAGAATATTTGGGCGAGTCTCCTTTCACGTGTAGCCTCTGTTCACCTAGCAGTGAGTAGGTACGGGATGTAAGTCGAGGGGTTGTGACCTCGTTGTCCCAGTGTGTTGTGTGAGTGGTCTCGGTCCAACCCAAAGATTGGTCTCTATGAGCTCTGAGCTCTTTCCATAGGGGGACGGCCGGCTGTCTCAAGAGAGACCAGCAGCAGACTGTGACAGTGAATACACACACACACACACACACACACACATACCTTCCTTAATCAACTTGGAAAAATTTAATAAATAACATACAAGATACTCAAAAATCTTTCAGTAAATACATGAGTGTCTGTGAGGCGATGACACGATCAGGAGCAACACATGAAATAAATAACAATGCCGTAGTTTACGTAAAATATGTATAGAGTAATAAAGAGAGAAAAGAAAACACCTGTTCTTTTGCTCTATAGTATAATGAAAATGGAACGTTAAAAACAAAAAATGTCATTTATTCTTTTTTTAAAAGCATTACTTTCTTCATAATTTTCTCCTAACCTATTGTATATATTGGAAAGATTATGCTTCATCTGATAAACCTTGTCAAACTCTACAGATTTATCTCTATGCATATTTGCTCTAGAACTAATAATTGTGCCATAAAATGGCAGCAAATGGGGTCTAAATAATAAAATAAATATTTCCGTCACAGAAACGTATGAATTAAAGTTGTACATCTTCAATAGGTAATAACAAGCTATATTGAGCCAGTTTTCTGAATTTCGAATGATGACCAACATTGAACTGAACCCATATATAAGCATTAGTTTGTATAAGGAAAACGATTTCTCCCTTAACATAACGGAGTCCATGCCTCTCCCGCAAAACCTGCCCGGGACGAATTTCGGCAACTTTTTATTGAATAACTCTCTCTCTCTCTCTGTATATATATATATATATATATATATATATATATATATATATATATATATATATATATATATATATATATATATGCATATATATATATATATATATATATATATATATATATATATATATATATATATGCATAT
>JAXIVD010002701.1:35000-50000 GCA_036785275.1 Cancer borealis
CTTCCTTGTCTTTTAAGCGAAAATACCGATAGATAATGGTTCCCTCTCGTGTAGAGAGTTACACCAGTTATCTCTTCACCCTCACCACCCAAAATCCAACAACCTAACTTAAACCAACCAATAATACAATACATTTAACCGCGTAATAACACTAAAACACGATATTCACAGATATATAAATGCAACTGGCAGAATACGCACCAATAGTCAGACACGTGTACATTCACAGATGCAACTGTTCATTGGAAGCATGTGTGAAGTGTATGAAGGAGTAGTTCAGAATGACGGAGGTGATGCCGCTCAGTCAACGATTTCAACCATAGCCACCACACCCACACCCACACTCACACCCTTCCTTTCTTCTGCCACCCCTCCAACCCCCTACCCCTCACACCTCTTTCTAATAAAAAACATAAAAAATTAAATACCAGAAAATCTCTCTCTCTCACACACACACACACACACACACACACACACACACACACACACACACACACACACACACACACACACACACACACACACCACACACACCACTGAGCCACTGATAAAGGATGTCTACGTCAGCTTCACATGTCATCTGGACGTTAAGCTTCCTCCTTCCTTCCACTGCTTCCTCACTCTATTCCCTTGCATTCTCTTCCCCTTCCCACACCTGGCAATCACATATTTACGCAAGCAATGAGCTATGGGTAAGGGTCTGCACTGCTTCTTATATATTAGCAACACTCCAGAGAGAGAGAGAGAGAGAGAGAGAGAGAGAGGAGAGAGAGAGAGAGAGAGAGAGAGGAGAAGAGAGGCGTAGTGTAGTGTGTGTGTGGTGTGTGTGTGTGTGTGACACGCTGGCTCACACACACACACACACACACACACACACACACACACACACACACACACACACACACACACACACCCACCCTACCACCATAAATCTCTCTCTCTCTCTCTCTCTCTCTCTCTCTCTCTCTCTCTCTCTCTCTCTCTCTCTCTCTCTCTCTCTCTCTCTCTCTCTCTCTCTCTCTCTCTCTCTCTCTCTCTCTTGCTTGAGTTAGATTATGAAATGTCATTTGAACCCGGCCACACGAGGCTTAGACTAAACAATCCCACTAAGCTTGCTAGATATACACCATATACCTCTACTAGAGTTAACGAGAGAGCGCTGCCCCTCTCACCAAGAAGCTGCCGTGAACCAGGATGGAGCTAGCAATTTTTAGGCCACAAGCCGAGCACTGTATTACGTACTTTACCACAGAACCACCCAGACCAGCGAGGCTAACCTGCATCCCTGACTGCCTTACGTTATCACCTGTTCTCCTTATTAACATTATTGGCGCAACAATGTAACGCTATTTATCTAGTTCACGGGAGATGAAAAGGAAAAGATATTAGCAACAAAGTATAAGAAAAGGGTCATATGACACCATTTCTGCATTGTACCTTAAATGGTTGGGCACAGTTATAGTAATACGTGTGTGTGTGTGTGTGTGTGTGTGTGTGTGTGTGTGTGTGTGTGTGTGTGTGCGTGTGCGTGTGCGTGTGCGTGCGTGTGTGTGTGTGTGTGTGTGTGTGTGTGTGTGTGTGTGTGTGCGTGTGTGTGCGTGTGTGTGTGTGTGTGTGTGTGTGTGTGGTGTGTGTGTGTGTGTGTGTGTTCAAGGTCACACTTATGTACTACGCTTCAACTGTCTGAAATTATACTATAGATATTGAAAACTTTTGTTTTACTTACAATAAACGAAAAAATTAAGCTCAATAAAAATTTTGGTAACGATTAGAAGACAAAAAATACATAGATGCGTCCTAAAGTATGGCCAAGACCAAGGAAAAAATGAATAAGTAAAACTAATGAAATTGATAAATAAAGCACTTACCTCAACATTTTTTTCACGAGACTCAAGCATCTGAAAAGAATAAAGAATAACATTAATAAAACTTAACAAAATAAACAACGAATGATACACTTAGTCTCCTATCTACTATACTCCTATCTATCTATAATCTCCTATTCTATTTAGCCGTACTTTAGACAACAGCATGTCGTTTATTCTAATATATTCTATTTTATTCTAGTTTGTTAGTCTTTTGTGACCTAAAAGGCTTTCCATTGTTTTCCCTCGCACTCTTTCCCGTGTATTTATGTAAACATTATATTTCTGGCCTTAACACTGCAATTCCATCAGCAGAGAACACCAAGCAGGAGAAAAAAAGAAAATATAAATAAAGAAAGAAAGAATGCACAGTATCACGCACTGCTTCACAAAGATAAGTGTCGGAGATCGATCATACTGCATACTTGTGTTGCTGGTCCCTCTACTAGGCTATATAGTGTAGATGACGGTGGTGCGGGAACCATAGCACTTCCTACGTGCACAGGTACAGGTGTAGGTGTGACACAGCGGCTCCTCGTAAGTGTGTTAACATTGTGGTTGTGAAGTGTGGTATGTGTGGTTGTGAAGTGTGGTATGTGTGGTTGACGGCGTGATAAGCAGGATGTACGGTTGATAGAATTTTTAATGCATATCATTTTACACGTACTGCGTAATTGTATATGCTAATAAGATTGGCACTCCCCTTGGGCTCGGAACCATAGAGGAATGTGGTGATGCATACATGAAATACTTTTATCATATTAATTACGTCCGGTGCTATGAAAGTGTTATAATGTTTTCGGTTGTCTTATGTTCCCCCTTGTTTCATTAATGATATCTAACACTTGTTCCCTTGTTCTCACCTTGACTCCTTAATGATTCACTTCCCCTTGCAGATTCTCCTCGACCATGTCTACAAACGGCCACCAGTACTCTGCTGCCAACCTTCACCAGGCAAGCACCGCCGCCTACCACGTGAAGGCGAGGCTCAAGGAGGTGAATGGCCACGCGACTGCCAATGGTCAAGTTAATGGGAATTCCAACGGCATGATGCAGGCGGTGCAGGACGCGGGGAAGGGAGACGCGGGCTGGTTACTGCAACGCGTGCTGGATTTGGTGCTCAAGACCAAGCTGGTGACGGGACTCGACGCATCGGAAAAAGTGGTGCACTTCAAACATCCCCACGAACTGCAGGTGTGTGTGTGTGTGTGTGTGTGTGTGTGTGTGTGTGTGTGTGTGTGTGTCTGTGTCTGTGTCTGTGTCTGTGTCTGTGTCTGTGTGTGTGTGTGTGTGTGTGTGTGTGTGTGTGTGTGTGTGTGTGTGTGTGTGTGTGTGTGTGTGTGTGTGTGTGTGTGTGTGTTATTCACTGTCACAGTCTGCTGCTGGTCTCTCTCGAGACAGCCGGCCGTCCCCCTATGGAAAGAGCTCAGAGCTCATAGTGACCAATCTTTGGGTTGGACCGAGACCACTCACACACAACACACCGGGACAACGAGGTCACAACCCCTCAACTTACATCCCGTACCTACTCACTGCTAGGTGAACAGAGGCTACACGTGAAAGGAGACTCGCCCAAATATTCTCCGTCCGCCCAGGGGATCGAACCCTGGCCCCTCGGTTGTGAGCCGAGTGCGCTAACCACTACGCTAGCGGACCGTGTGTGTATGTGTGTGTGTGTGTGTGTGTGTGTGTGTGTGTGTGTGTGTGTGTGTGTGTGTGTGTGTGTGTGCGCGCGCGTGGGCGTGCGTGGGCGTGCGTGGGCGTGTGTGTGCGCGCGCGTGGGCGTGCGTGGGCGTGTGTGTGCGCGCGCGTGGGCGTGCGTGGGCGTGTGTGCGCGCGCGCGTGGGCGTGCGTGGGCGTGCGTGCGTGCGTGTGTGTGTGTGTGTGTGTGTGTGTGTGTGTGTGTGTGTGTGTGTGTGTGTGTGTGTGTGTGTGTCAGCTTCGTGAACAAGTTTTTGTCAAGTTTTCTTTTCAACCATCACACCAATTAGTCACCAATAGGGAAGAAGACCCATCATGTTACGTCACTAAGATGAACGGACGCATTCACCATGATTGTGTCAGGTGGTGGTGATGGTCTGTTCGTATTCATGGTTCGTGGTATTTCCGCGAACCACTGGAATGATGCCGAATGATCGTATGGCACCACAAAGGCCAAGACTTAAACGTAATATAAAGCAGTTATATCTTGCCAATATATTGTAAGATAAAGTCCTCTTAAAAACATTTTGTTTATCTATAGGACACGTAGGGTTACATGTGCTGCGTGTGTTTACATTTGTCCATGTTGTTACTGAGGGGACGAGGTGATATGTGAGATAGCTCAAGAAGTGTATACTTGTTATTCATGTTATTAATATATTTGAATTCAATCAGATTTAACAACACGTCACTCTGGTACTCAGGAAGGGGAACACCTGATTCCATTATGTAGGCTACATTGTATTATAAAAAAAAATAATAATAATCCCCCCGATCTAGGCAACTATAGATCATATCGTTCTGGTAGGTGGCTAGGGTTAACGAGGGAGAGTTGTCCCTTTCACCAAGAAACTGCCATGAGCCAGGACCGAACTCGCAACCTTAAGATCACGAGCCAAACATTGTACCACAGAGCCACCCGACCACTTCAATCATCAGAAGTGAGCTGCCTTACGCACTGGACGTTGCGAGTGGGTGTGTATTTATGTAGCTACAATTGGGTTTTCTATCATCCCCAAAGTGGGATTAAAGGAAGAGAAATAATTGAAATTTCTTTTCATACGAGTATTACACAGTTGGCAGCCAAGCCTCGTCTTGTTTGGCAATAATGCTGAAGCCAAGGCGAAGTGTTACAGGCTAGATTAATCTATTCTGTGTGAATCCTTCACCTTGACAAGGACATTATCTTAACACTGTGGACTTGGCAAGGCGCAACACACATTAATGACAAACAGCAAACCTGATGACTTGAGTGCGTGGTGTGGCGTCACCCTCAGTGTGGAGAGTGAGCGGTGGGTGACACCTGCTAGGTGAGCTAGGTGAGGGGTTAGGGGAGCGGATCCAGAGTAATACTGAGGTTGTGACTTCCCCGGCAGGAGAAGCTAGACCTGACGGTGGGGGTGAAGGGATGTTCACTGGAGGAGACGGAACGAGTACTGGAGACAGTAGTGCACTACAGTGTCAAGACACAACACCCGCACTTCTACAACCAGCTGTACGGAGGCATTGATGAAGTGGCCCTCACGGGGGCCTGGCTCACCGAGGCTCTCAACACCAACCAGTGAGTAACTGAGCCACGGGAAGGTAAGCCTGGCGCATACGTGTTCCTTCCGAATCTCCATATGCTCAAACCAGTGATTCGAACGCTGCCCACTGCTTCGAAAACCTGAGTCTCACGAGTCTAAAGTATGAAAGTGTTGTTTGGGGTTGTTGCAATGTTAATGAGGAGCTAAAAATAAGTAACGTTTCGGACACTGGACCGTAATCTACTTTTTTTTATATAGATAATATATAGAATTATTCAAGTAAAACTAAAAATAAAATAACTACCAGGTGCCGTTTTCACTACTACTACTACTACTACTACTACTACTACTACTACTACTATTACTACTACTAGTACTATTACTACTACTAGTACTACTACTACTACTACTACTACTACTACTATTACCAACATCACTCCCTTCACTAATACCACCACCACCACCACCACCACCACTATTATAGAATCTTCACCTTCCCACACCACCATCAGTACGGGCCTGAGATAATGTTCTCCCCCCTCCCCTGCAGGTACACGTACGAGGTGGCTCCGGTGTTCATGTTGGTGGAGCACCGCCTCATCGAGCACCTGCTGACCCTCTTCGGCTGGTCTGAAGGAGACGGCATCTTCTCCCCAGGTAAATTAGGTTAGGTTAGGTTAGGTTAGGCTTAGGTTAAAGAGTGTTAAGTTAGATTAGGTTAGGTTAAGGAGTGTTGGGTTAGGTTAGGTTAGGTAGGTGAGGGATTCAGGTAGGAAAGACAAGGGATGGATAAGATAGGAAGGAACAATAAGGCAAGGAAAGTAGAAGAGAAAAGAAGGACTAGGTAAAAAGTAAGGAGATGATTTTGAAATGGAAAAGACATCCAATTAAGAAAGTAAATGGAAAAGGAAATGAGAAGAAGCAGAACAAAGCGTCAGAGAGGAAATAAATGGTAAAGGCACTGGAGGTAAATAGATAGAAGACAACAGAGAGGAGTGCAAGGGAGGCAGAATGAAGGAGATTATAAATAAAGACAAAAGGAAGTTAATGTTAGGAGTAATAAGAATAGCGTAGAGGGTCAAGGGAGGAAGGGCTGCTTGGTGTAAGGGAGTAGAAGTTTCACTAGGAAGAGCGTGGGTAACGGAGGGAGAGTGTGAGAGGAGGAGTATGCAAGGATTGATGGGGCTGAGGTGTTAGTGTTGTTGGTGCCTAACGAAGGGGGTGTGAGGGGAGGAGTATGCAAGGGTTGATGGAGTTGAGGTGTTAGTGTTGTTAGTGCCTGACGAAGGTGGTGTCTACAGGAGGCAGCATCAGCAACATGTACGGGATGGTGCTGGCCCGCTACCGGCGCCACCCGGACATCAAGCGGACTGGGATATTCAACCAGAAGCCCCTCGTTGTGTTCACTTCAGACCAGGTGAACTTATTGCGAGAGAGAGAGAGAGAGAGAGAGAGAGAGAGAGAGAGAGAGAGAGAGAGAGAGAGAGAGAGAGAGAGAGAGAGAGAGAGAGAGAGAGTGTGTATGTATTCCATTATATCCATGTCCCCTGCATAATCTAATGCCCCCTCCCCCCCACAGGGCCACTACTCCATCAGTAAGAGCGCCTCGTGGCTCGGCCTGGGCATGGACAACGCAGTGGCCGTAGCCTCGGACGCCCAAGGGAGGATAGTTCCGAGTGCGCTGAAGAAGGCTGTGGTGAAGGCACGAGAGGAGGGCAAGGAACCCTTCATGGTGAACGCCACGTCGGGCACCACTGTCCTGGGCGCCTTTGATCCGCTGCAGGAGGTGGCGGACGTGTGTGAGCAGGAAGGACTCTGGTTACACGTGGATGTGAGTATTGTTATCACCTCTACACTCACTGCTAGACACGCCTGCTTGTCTTGCCTGCTTGTGTCACGGTTGGATCAGCTTAATGCAAACTACTGATGCAGGCAACAATGTGGACTTAAGCTGTTTTTTAGCCTTGAAATGATTTAAGTGAGATCAAGGAACTGTATGTTAAATGAGATGAAGCAACACCACCACCACCACCACCACCACCACCACCATCACGTCTGCCTTCCTATCAGCGTAACACTTAGAACTTCAAATACTTTATCTATAACGTTAACCTTTACATAACACCAATTAAAACATGATTAATCTTTACACTGCCGTCACCAATTGCTATTCGCCTAGAACGTGATTTATGAATGAAAAAATGTAACCAGACTTAACGTGTGTGTGTGTGTGTGTGTGTGTGTGTGTGTGTGTGTGTGTGTGTGTGTGTGTGTGTGTGTGTGTGTGTGTGTGTGTGTGTGTGTGTGTGTGGTGACCTAATGACCTTGGTGAACTTTTACAGGCTTGCTGGGGCGGCTCTGTCATCCTTTCCCGTAGACACAAACACCTCCTGAAGGGTATTGACAGGTGAGGCGACCTTGTGCTTTCTCTCTCTCTCTCTCTCTCTCTCTCTCTCTCTCTCTCTCTCTCTCTCTCTCTCTCTCTCTCTCTCTCTCTCTCTCTCTCTCTCTCTCTCTCTCTCTCTCTCTTTTATCTTATCTTCCTCCTCCTTGATAAGTCTACATTTCCTACTCTCCCCTTATCCTATTCCCTATTCTTGTTTTTTTCTTCTTCTTTTCTCTCTCTTCCGATTTTCCTTCTATTTCCTTTTCTCGACACACGTTCAAGTCTGTTTCAAGAAGTAGGAGTAGAAAGTTTCAGTATATCTTTGTGGTCTTTAGTACATATACATACAAACATGTATCTCTCATTTCATCACCATTTCTTTCTTCCTTGTCATCTTACTCCTTACCTCACTCCCTCTTCCACCTATATATGTTTCTCTATTGCATTATCCCTCCTCCTCCTATTTTCTTTCTTATTTCTTCTTCTTTTTCATTTTCTTCTACCTTTTCACTGTATTCGCCTTTTTCATCTTCTCCTCTCTTCCTGTTACAGCTTTATTTTATTGTATCCTTCCTGTGTCTTTTCATCCCTTCTTCCTCTTCTTGGTGTTCACATTTTCCTGTCTCCGTCTCTCTTCCTTCTATAATTACATCTTACATTCCTCCTCCTCCTCCTCCTTCGTCTGCTCCATATTTGTGTGTATCCTCAGAGTTGACTCCATCTCCTGGAACCCCCACAAGATGCTGGGCGTGTCCCTTCAGTGCTCAGTCTTCCTCACCAAACACAAGGTATAGTATAGAAAAAAAATCAATGGTCCTTTACCCTGTGCCATCCCGCCTCGACCTCGCCTCTCTCCCTTGTTTTCTGACGCTCAAAACTATATTTCTATTCTCCTTCTTGCTCCTCTAAACCCAATATTTCATCCCCTCAACCCCATCCTTTCCCTTCCCTTCTTTGCCCCTTATCTTAACTAGAAATTGTGGAGGAAAGGTAGAAAAGGAATGATGATGAACAGAGGAGAGGAAGATAAGGGAGGAAGACTTAATAGATAGTTAAGGAAAAAATGGTTTGGATAGAAGAAAGAAAAGGAAAGAATGGCAGATGTGGAGAAGATAAAAGGGAAGGTAAAGGAGAGAAAAGAAGTATACTCGTAAGGAGACAGATAAACAAAGATAATAAAACTGAAAATAGCCAAGAAAATAGCCAAAAAAAATAGGAAAGATAAAATTGAAAGAAGATAAATGACAATAATAAATTTTAAAAAATATATCAAGACAACAAACAATCCTCTAACAACACTCTTCCTCTTCCTCCTCCTCCTCCTCCTTTTGGTCTCGCCTCTCAGGACCTACTAGAGAAGAGCAACTCGGCGCGCGCCACTTACCTCTTCCAGCAGGACAAGTTCTATGACGTGGGCTTCGACACTGGAGACAAGAGTATCCAATGTGGGCGTAAAGTGGATGCCTTCAAGCTGTGGGTGTTTATGAAGGTGCACGGCCTCTCTGTCCTCGAGGCACGTGTTGATGATGCTTTCAACGCCTGCAGGTAAGGGCATCACCATCATCATCACCATCATCATCATCAGTCCTCTCCTCGTTCTTATTATTCTGTTACAAAGAAAAAA
This sequence comes from Cancer borealis, assembly GCA_036785275.1. Classification (NCBI taxonomy): domain Eukaryota; kingdom Metazoa; phylum Arthropoda; class Malacostraca; order Decapoda; family Cancridae; genus Cancer; species Cancer borealis. Next base: position 44,103 of record JAXIVD010002701.1, read on the forward strand.
AAAAAAAAAGGAGTTTTAGGAATACTATCATTCTCCTCCACTTCATTCATCTCCTCCTCCTCCTTATCTTCTTCCTCCTTCTGTGATTTGTTTTTTTTCTCCTCCTCCTCCTCCTCCTCCTTATCTTGTTCCTCCTTCTGTACTTCCTGTTTTTCTCCTCCTCCTCCTTCCACTGCCGCACATGAGGGTGTGAAACAAGGGGGGAGGGGAGGGGAGGGGAGAGGAGGAAGTAGGAGCACGTTGCGCCTCACGTGTCTTGCCTTCCCTGGGCCCCGTGAGTCATCCCCACCAGGTGATAACACAAAGGTAGGCGCGATAACACTACACAAAGAGGCAGTGAAGGCAGCGGCACACACAGATAACACACAGCACAGCACCACACTAACACCACAACCAGATAACATACACCACCACAACCAGATAACACACACCACACACAGATAACACATAACACATAACAGAAAATATTATATACAAGGTGTAGTGTAGTGGTTTGCGCGCTTGTCTTATAGTCGAGATGTCCTAACCTAACCTAACCTAACCTAACTAGACTAGGCTATACAGAACATGTGATTGGTCCTCTCCTCTACCTGTGTCCATCGCTAGTGTCGTCATGATCTCCTCCTACGCGTGTGTGTCTCCATTCATACATTAACATAACCAAACCTAACCAACTAGGCCCTTACAAGGCTCTTTCTAACCTTAACACTGATCGCAGGGAGAGTATACCAGGCTCTTCCTAACCAAAATACCGAATCAGACGACATATGTTATCTCCTTTTTCATGGGATCTGTCATTGGCTGACCTCCAGTGATCCGTTCTTCATCTTAATCATCATATAATCCTCTCTCTCTCTCTCTCTCTCTCTCTCTCTCTCTCTCTCTCTCTCTCTCTCTCTCTCTCTCTCTCTCTCTCTCTCTCTCTCTGTCTGTCTTTCTCTCTCTCTCTCACACACACACACACACACATACCTATTTGTATATATATTATTATGTCTTATAAGTTTTTTTTTATCCGCCATAAATCTATCTCCTTATCTTGAACCAATAATCTATAAAAAAAAATAATTGAAATCAGATCATTGTAAATAATTAGGCAGAGGACTGCAGCCGCGGCGCACCACACACACATATGAATGCTTAAAGACACTAGCTGCAGCCAGCTTCGCCCGCTCCACACACACACACACACATACACACACACACACACACACACACACACACTCCCGCTCGGCCCCTCCCACCATCATTAATTCCTCTTATATCTCGCACACAAAGTAATTACATGCGTCTTCACCCTCTCATATTAAACATACTATGTTTCTATAACTGTTCCATACACTAATACTGTAATTATAAGTCGCATTTAGCTATATTAGTATCATCTCACTCATCCTCTCTGTGCCGTCTAGTCCCGCCCAGGTGGTATGTCTGGCCGGCTAACAGGCGCAACCACACCAGAATCTAGCCTTTTCTTCCTCTCTTTCACAGGATAGCAACTCCACTCCTGGATTCCTATTGACAATTCTTCTCACTTTGAGAGCTATGGTTGGTTGTCTGGTCGAGTTTCTTCAAATTTTGACCGATTTTACTCTTCTTGTGGCCACCGAAAGCCCTCGATCGTTCAATAGCGTCGCATAAGTTTAGGTATTAGGTAGTGAAGATGAGAGCGCATTCCACACTTAGCTCCTCCCTCAAGTACTGCCCCCCACCCCACTCTCGGAAGAGAGGAGGGAGGAGGGAAGGATGGAAGGAAGGAATGAGGGAAGAAGGGGGAGAGAGAGGAGGAAGGAGGAAGGAGGGAAAAAGGGAGATATCGAAATAGGGAAGAAGAGGGAGACGAGGAAGAAGGAAGGAAGGAGAGAAGGAAGGAAGGGAGAGAGGGAGGGAAGGAAGGAAGGGAGAGGAGGAAGAAGGAAGGAGGAAGGAAGGAAGGAGGGAAGAAAGGGGAGAGAGAGAGGAGGAAGGAAGGAGGGAAGAAGATATATAATAAATATAATAGATATAATTCATATGGTAAACAAACAGAATAGAACGAGAGAGAGAGAGAGAGAGAGAGAGAGAGAGAGAGAGAGAGAGAGAGAGAGAGAGAGAGAGAGAGAGAGAGAGAGAGAGAGAGAGAGAGAGAGAGAGAGAATAAGAGAAAAATAAGAAAAGAATGACAGAATAAGAATAAGAGAAAGAGAATAAGAAAAAATAATAATAAGAATGATGATAATGAATAAACAGAGGACGAAGAATAATAAGATAGAAGAAAAGAAAGAAAGAGGGAAGAGAGAAAATGAAAAATAATCAGTAACAACAAAATACAAAACAATAATAATAATAGTTAATTGGTTACGTACACAGATACACACAGGATCTAAATAACCTGTATGTGTGCGTATGTATCACCTATTCCATCCTTCCATTCCTATCTATAGTGATCCACCCGCTAGTAACCTCACTCCCTAACGCATCACCTTGCCCCCTTCACCTGACAGACACCTGGTCGCTGAGGTGAGGCGACGCGGGGACTGTTTCCGGCTGGTGCAGGAACCTGAGTGTACCAATGTGTGTTTCTGGTTCATCCCGCGGCGCTTAAGAGGGAAGGAGGAGACGCCGGGGTGGTGGGTGCAGCTATCTAAGGTAAGAGGGGAAGGGGAAGAGGGGAAGGGGAAGGGGAAGAGGGAAAGGGGGAAAGGGGAAGGGGAAGAGGAAGGGTAGGAGATGGAAGAGAAAGGTTGGGAGACTAAAGGAGATGGAGAGGGAGATAGCATAGGGTGGGAGGGAGATGTAGAAAAAGATGGGGTGATAAGGAGAGGAGGAAGGGAGAAGAAGGGCAGAGGAAGGTAGGAGGAAAAACAGAGGGAAGTAAAAAAAATAATAAATAAATAAATAAATAAAAAATAAATGAAAAAAAGGGACAAAGCATACGAATGAGGAAAAAGGGAATTGAGGGGAACGGATAGGAAAGAAAAGGAATGAAGTAAGGGGAAAGAGAGGGAATAAACGTTGATACTAAGATGAATAACGGAAATAAATACACCACACACACACACACACACACACACACATGCAACTTTCCCACATTAAGCCATTAGGTCTATTTCCTTTTTTTCCCTCCATAACTAAACTCCCTCCAAATATTTCTTCACCAACAACTTACTCCCTAACCCTCCTCTCCCCACACACTCCCTACTCCTTCCTTAATTCCCTTCCACAAACGCCACTCCCTTATCTTTCTCCTTCCCCCCGCATTTCCTCCCCCAAATCTTGTCTTCTCTCCCCCTCCTTCACTCCCTTCCCCAAAGTACCCTATCTCTCTCTCCCCCCAAACCTCCTATCTCTCTTCCCTTCTCCCAAAAAGCCCACTACTTCTCTCCCCTCTCCCCCAAAGCCCCTACCTCTCTCTCCAAAAAGCCCCTTTCTTCTCTTCCCCCTCCCCCAAAGTCCCCTACCTCAGCCCCTCTCTCCCCCAAAAGCCCCCTACCTCTCCCTCCTCTCCCCTAAAGCCTCTACCTCACCTCCCCTCTCCCCCAGGTTGCCCCCGCCATCAAGGAGAGGATGGTGAAGCAGGGCACCCTCATGGTCGGCTACTCCCCCATCGCCGTCAAGAAACTAGTGAACTTTTTCCGCATGGTCACCACCTGCACGCCCACGCCCACGCCCGCACACATGGACTTCGTGCTGGATGAGATAGAAAGACTTGGCGAGGATCTGTGATGGGCGTGGCACTGGGTGAAGGGGGGAGAGGGGGTGATGAAGGAGAGAGTGAGTGAGTGAGTGAGTGAGTGAGTGAGTGAGTTTGCGGTTTGGTGGATTATATGATAGTGAATAAATACAAATTATGTTTAATATATTGAGAGACAATCACCTTCTCGCGTTTGTTTTTTATTCATTTCATTCAATTTTTTTATTTATTAGGGAAGCATTATAATGACATGCAGACTTACTTTACTATAAGGTTGGTTAGCATTTCGTTGCCTTGAGGAAGGAACATGCCTAATGCACCTGATCAACTTGTAGTACATCCTAAGGAATAACTAATATAGAGGATCCAGCGACGATCAGCACCACCATTACTTACTATGTTATGCATGGCAATGTGGCGGTCTGATGGCACGCGAGGACACATTACACTATATAATACTACTATTACTACAACTGTTACTACTATTACTATTACCACCACTATTACTACTACTACTAATAATAATAATGATATTGAAGGAGGTGATTAGAATGTAAGCAGGAAGTGATTGTTTGAATTAAGATAATTATTAAACGAAAAATAAGCATCAAATAAAGACTGTGATTTCCATTTAGTACTATTATTTATGCAATTATAATAATAAACAATTAAAAAAAAAACTTTACCTTTTATAACACAACGCAACACAGATACGTCTTCAAAAGCAACACTAATTACTGGACACAGACAAGCATTTCAGAGTTCTAGAACCACTACATACATGGTTAAGGTACGCACTCATTGTCTTCCTTCCTACAGAGTGTATCACCGATGTGTGTGTTGCAACGGTAAGTGATATATGTACGGGGACTAACACCTCAACTGAAATGACAACACTTACAACAACATCCTGCTGGACGAGTTATTGGATTACAGAAGTAGAGATGTACATTACAGGTACTCATAATCACTGACCATCACCCTTCTGCTGGTGTGGGGGGGCGGGGGGCGGTAACCACGTCCTGGGGGTCATGCTTGATTGTTAGCTCCGGGAAACCAGTGGAAGTATCAAATTTACGGTCAAGGGTAAGGTCAAGAGGTTCCCCAAGGGCGACCTCCATGGTGGTGAAGGTGGTGAGGCCTCCCATCACGTGGCCTCCTACCGTGTCTCCTTCGTGATCACTGAGGCAGATGTGGAGGTGTGTCCCGCCCTTACTCAGTGTTCCCGTCAGGCTTAGGACTTCAAAGTGCTGGTTGTACGTCTTGATCTGGTGGTGGTGGTGGTGGTGTGTAGGTGGGTGGGTGGGAAATTAAAAGGTGTATTGGAGGAACTCTCTCTCTCTCCCTTCTACTACTACTATTATTATTACTGATGTTACTACTACTACTACTACTTCTACAACAAATAATAACAACAACAACAACAATAATAACAATACATGAATAACTAATAGAGTAACATCACAACAGTACTAAGGGCCGTATCTCTAGTCACTTTGGGTCCCGCAGAAGACGAGTGTAGGTTTACTGTCAACTTAAAAAAAAAAATGGATAAATAAAGGACAGAAAAACAAAAAAGAAAGACATACTATAACAGGAGTGAAAGAAATACTGAAAGTGGAGAAATAAAGAAGAAGTAGTAGAAGAAGTAGAAGAAGAAAAAGAAGAAGAAAGAGAAGAAGATGAAGAAGCAGAAGGAAATAAAAAAAATAAAGAAAGCAAGGCAAAGGTACTGAAGGAGGGGATGAAGGAGTGTGTTTCCTTACCTTGTTAGTCTCCCCATTGGTGTTGGCAGCGAGGCGGAGCGTGGCACTGGTAACGGAGCCGCAGCAGGTCATGACAAAGGCGCCTCGAGGGGCATGGCAGCTCACGTACTCCTCCAGGGACGCCTTCACCTGTGTAGAGAAAATATACTGAAGGTGACGCTGCAGGTAGTGGTGGTGGTGGTGGGAGGCGGCTTTGTTTTGATCATCGTACAATAATAATGATAATAATAATAGGATAATAATGATAATAAGAGCAATTAATTCACCTCTTGACCGGGAAGAAGCCGAAGCATATGTACTTTGAGATTACTAGCCATCCTTTCTTCCTTCCTTCCTTCCTTCGGGTGGTCTTATCTGTAGGGGAAAGAGAGAACATCTGAACTGTAAGGAGAATATCACCACCCACTCACACTCACTCACATTCACCCTTTCCACTCACTCACTCATTAAGTAATTCAT
>JAXIVD010002702.1:0-25000 GCA_036785275.1 Cancer borealis
TGGTGATGTTTTAGACGCATTATGATGTTAAATGATATTGTTCATTCAGTTATAGATCAATCAGTTCGATGTGTTGTTTGTTAAAACTGAATAAGAATAAAAGTAGTTTCTGTAATTTTTTTTGTATAATTTTTTGGTGTGTTTCTTTCTTCGTCGTGATATATCTCTTTTCATTACATGCTTGACGTGTTTCCAATATTCTGCTTCGCTTACCATTCCTTTCGTTGTGGGAGGTGACGGGAAGCGATAGATAGGAATGATTAATTTCACCAATTACTATTATTACTGTTATTATTATTATTATTATTATTATTATTATTATTATTATTATTATTATATTATTATTATTATTATTATTATTATTATTATTATTATTATTATTATTACTATTATTATTATTATTATTATTATTATTATTATTATTATTATTATTACTATTATTATTATTACTATTATTAATATTTTGATAATGATGATGATGATGTTAATTAGTGGGAGGAACATCTTCGAAAAAATTATTAATAGATGCAATTCCTCCTCTCGCGTCTACTGTAAAACTATAAGGTTCTATTAACGTTCATTCTGTAAACACACACATCGCAGCCTGCTATGCCTAAGCCCCTTACTCGTCCCTGAGGCCTGTCAGCGCCAAAGTCTTCTGTCTTTCATTTTATCCCCTCAAGCCTTGCCCCACAGTCCTTTTATCTTTTATTCTAACCCCTCCGAGTGGGTCCTGCAGCCCTGCCGCTAACTTTACATGTACAGGCTTTTGTTTTGTCCTAGAACCATCCTGGCCATCACAACCTTCTATCTTTCATATAATACCGCAAACAAACCTTTTACCCATGGACGGTATTCGCAAACGTGATTAGATATACATTTTTTCTATCTATTTTCATGATCGATGGAAAATTTTAGTGAACAGAAAGTTGTTGAAAATACTAAGAAGCATTTGTTAAGAACATTGTGTTTCTACATGTAAGGTGCCACCCAAAGATCTGTAATATGTAATATTTTCTGTCATACACACAAAAACATCACATACCATGAAAGTTGTAAACGCCATAAAAAGTTGGCCTCCGCTCCTCTCTTTCCTGTGAAATGTACACGTCATGAATTTGTGGTAGTTTGTGGTGCTCAAAGGAAAAATAGTGTTTTTATAACTGAAAACAAAAATTTCCTTAGTTTTATCTGACTTTCTGAGAAACTCCAAATTTCGCTAACGCCCAAAATAATCTCCTGACTTTTCACTGCTTTTGAAAATGTTTCATATTTAACTAAGTTTTCAGTAACCAAGAAAGTCCTGATGAACTTTACATCTCAAGACTTGCGTTCTATCGTCTTCTAAGATTTAACTCCCATGTGCATCCCAACATCCCTTCCTACTCCATCCAACCCACCCCTTCACACAAACTATGCTGTGTAGTGCTATGATCTATTCTATACGTCAAACCTTTCTATGTATTCATTTGTAAAAACAAGACTCATACTGCTGTCTTCCTCCTCTTGATCATCATATTTTGTCCTTCAATCTACTCCTACAATCAAGGCCCAGCAGCCATGTTATCAACTTTACACATCCAAACTTTCCTTCTATCCATCCTACGGTAATATCATTCTCTGCTTTGCCTTTATACCATCCTGAACACAAGTATAATTTTACACATCCATTATTTATTTTCTTTTTCCACATAAAACCGACTTCCAATATCCCCAAGTTTTACCCACACACTCCTCTCCTTTCACTTCTCCGCCTCTGTCCATCCTCTCACCCATCACGCTCCGCTCTTCACTTCTGTTGTTCGTGTGTTGTGAGTTGTCATTTCCTACACAGCCTTACTCACCCTGGCCTATCATTCTTCCGGTTCAAATCACCAACAGTCCCTCTCTGAATTCGTCTTAATTTTCAATCTAGGAGGACGTTCAGTAAATTTCAACACGTGTATTTGACCATCCTACCTGAGAGTAAGGCGCAGAAAGGTGTGTGACTGTCTATCTGTCACTGTCTCGTATGGATTGTTTTGTCCATTCGTGTGTGTCAACATAGCCGGAACCATCCATTTGCACGTGCATCTGTTGTGCATCTACTCCATGGATTACGTGTTCAAATGAAGGACACAAGTGAATATCAATGTTTAACGGAGTAATAATACATTTAACCGGGTACTCAGTCTGCTGCAGTTTCAATATTAATTTCGGCTGATGGGCACATGGGCCTGCATTGTGCTGGGCTGGGCATGGCAGGAAGCTTCCATGAATACAGATCAACTCCTGCATTTGATAGGTCCTGGGGCGGTGGTTTTACCCGCTTGACGTATGACTCGAGGGAAAAATAAATAATGAAATCAGAATTTCTATCGTATGGCACAAAGTGGACTCCACTTCCTGTTTCCCTTAAATGGAGACTAATGTTGGACAAGACGCCAAAGTCATTATTAATAATTACATGTATATTTCTTTTGAAGTGTAAACCTCATCCTGAAAGGTGTATGAGCAATTACCTTCAAAGCAAAGCAGCCGAATGATTAAACGTTTTTTAAAGTAAATCCATTTCTGACCATTTCCGAGTCTAATTAGTTGAGCACCAGAGGCTGAGGCGCGGCCGGCAGGTAATTGGGCTGAGGCCTCACCGCGCCTCAGGTATCTTTCCATTTTCTTTGCAGCCGCCGCTGAAAAACCGTCTAATCATAGTTGCCCCCGAGCGTGGGTTTGCTAGAACAGGTGGAGTGCCTTTGCCCTCCACCTGCGAGTCTGTATGCATTTTGTTCCCTGTGCAGCGAAACAATTCACCAAAAGCTCCTGGCAGAGTGGTGGAAGGCTTGCACTTCTTTTCCTCATTGTGAGTTATCTTATTAAATGTTCCACCTCTCCTGACTTCCCTCCGTGATCCAAGTGATAAGGTTTTCACCAGATGCATTATGGTCCAACTCTTTGTGCCAGCGAGACGTGACGATTGTTGGAACTTTCCTTTAAATGATCAGGAGTCACGGACGCAAAGACACGATTTCCATTTTTTAGAGGAAGCATTTCCACATGATGGATAAAAAATGGAAAGTGATGAATGGGTGGAGAGGTGGAGGGGCGGCGAAGCTTATTGTGTCAGGCGGTCACACGTGAAGGCGGGTGGCTGTTAGTGGAGGCGGGGTCACTAGTCCTATAACGGAGTGTCGTGGTAGAAGGTGGAACGTCGCGCCACACAAATGGCCCCGACAACATCATCCATGTACTGCAAATGGATTCTACACTGCTAAATGGATCCTAAAATGAAGATGATAAAAGCATCCAATCTCATTTTCACGCGCTACGTCGGCCCCGCCCCAATAGTGTTGCAGTATTGCATTCGAAGCACATTTTATCCACGTGTCATAAATTGCGTTTCCAGCTTACTCTGGTTCATCACGAATGCTACCGACAGTTATTGCTTTCACTGCATATTATATAACAGGAATTTTGATTTGTTTACAGCCAGGAATACTTCTGTTCATTTACACGGGAAGAGTATTAGGACTGGTGGGTTGGCGGGCTGACGGGGAAGCGGCGCACGGCGACGGTTGGTCCATATTTTTTGACTAGCGAGAGTGTGAATGTAATAGAGGCGATGGAGAGGTTATAAGTGAAGCTCAAATGATTTGCACAATAGGAGTATTTGTTTTTACGTGGTGGTAGTGTTGGGCCACGACACCAGAGTGGATGGTAAGTACTCTCAAGTACTCTCACTTTGAAAAGTTTCTCTTGAAAATAAAACCTAAAAAAATTGAGGTAAGAAAGGTGTTATTAGGAACTTTCTCGAAAGGGCTAACAAGTCTACATCAGTTTTCCTTTTTGTGGCGCCACGATGTGCTTCCCATTAGTGTGGTGGAGGACGATGGGCTGAGGGGTGACAGGTGACGGGGGAGCGGCAAGGAAACGAGGGGAAGTCTGGACAGGATATAGAGGGGAAGGCCGACAGGAGCTGCTACACGAAAACAGTTTCCTCGAAAGTTATTTCCAATATTGGTTTTGTTCCCGCCGGGGGAGTGTGGATGATACCTGGGAATCACCTCATGGTAGTGGTGGTGGTGGTGATGGTGGTGGTGGTGGTGGTGGTATTACTGCACTATGGAAAGATTACTGGTCATATCAAGACATCACCTCAACATCATTGGCCTTCTCCATGTGCATCCTTAACATGTACACCTCACTACATACACCTCTCCCTTGGTGTACACGTTATTACGAGTATATTTCCATTCTTTCCAATGACAAAGGATTCCCAGAACATTGTCACTTCCGCTCTTCAATATGTTTTGTATTTGTGTTCACCAACGCAACATTAAATTAATTAATAACAATTTTTAAATGTTCTCTCTACCTGTCAGCCTTTTAAAGCATAGTTTACCTGTTCCTTTTCGTATGTACTAAGATTGAAATATCATGTACTACTACTACATGATGAGCACGATAGAGAGAGAGAAAAAAAAAAGAGAGAGAGAAGAAGGATATAATAATAACTTCGGCAGTTACCATGTATATCTCAGACAATTATATTCTCTCTTTCTCTCTCTCTCTCTCTCTCTCTCTCTCTCTCTCTCTCTCTCTCTCTCTCTCTCTCTCTCTCTCTCTCTCTCTCTCTCTCTCTCTCTCTCTCACACACACACACACACACACACACACACACACACACACACACACACACACACACACACACACACACACACACACACACACACACACACACACACAAACACACACACACACACACAGTCTACAAACTTCCACACCAGCAGCTAAATGTGACCTTCCCATCCCCTTCCTCTCCTCCCCTTTAAGCGTGTAGCTGCCGCAAGCTTCGTAGGGAGCAACTGCAATCATCTGTCGCTACGAGTTCAAGTCCGCACGGATACACCCAGACACACGAGATGACTCTGTCCTATTTGAGCCCCGCTGCCTCCCTGCTGTTACGACTCGTCACGGGGAAAAGCAGCGTAACACCCACGGAGACTTGTTTACTGCATCTAGTAGAGTAGCAGTAGTAGCAGTAGTAGTAATAGAAATGATAGTGGTAGTAGTAGTGTTAGTAGGATAAGTAGCATATGGTACGTCCCTACACTTGTAAGGTTACGTTCATGTACTTCACCTTTGCTTCCTTGGTTGTTTTCTTTCCTTACAAATATCTCTGTGTAAAAAAACAACCTTGACCGAGGGATAGAAAACAAGTGTAAACAGAAAAACACCCATTCAGTCCACCACAACAAAAAGCAACAAAGAATTTCGAAAACTTTGATGGTGTCTTATAACCTCCCCCCTTCCCTCCTTCTCCTCCTCCTCTTCCTCCTCCTCGTCCTCGTCCTCCTCCTCCTCCTCTGACGGAGTTCAAGATATGGGAAGGATGAAAACTAAAGAAAATGGGATTACCTTCAGTTTAAGATAGAAGAAAGGGAATATAGACGTTGAAGTGAGTTTCTTTCAGTAAAACATAAACATGAGTCTTCCTTTTCAAGTCCATAAGGTAACACTGATGCCTTGAGTCTCAAAGTAAACAGAACGACAAACAATCTGTGTAACAATTAAACTTGCGGAAAGAGAACCTTACTCTCACCCATCCCTTCATTGCGACACACACATAGAGAGAGAGAGAGAGAAAGAAAGAAAGAGAGAGAAAGAGAAAGAGAGAAAAATAAAGAAAGAAAGAGAGAGAAATATCGGGTCACCTCCAGAACTTAAACACTCAATTACTTGGAATTGCGACGTTTTTCCACACTGAACAGTATTTCAGAACCTTTTTTTCCCTCCCTTTAATTTATCTTTTTATTTTCCTCTTGACCTACAGACACTCATATAAGTAAATGACAATAAAATAAATCCTGACTTGGGCGGCAGGAGGCGGCACTTCCTGCGTCAGCGTTGAGGTGGCGGGACAGAGAATTGAAGCGGTTGGGCGGCATCTCCCTGGCGTCAGCGGATGCCATTACCTGCACCGGTGACTGGCAGGTGAAGAGAGATAATGCGGGCACGCTGAGTACTGTGGAGAGGCGAAACGAGGAGGAGGAGGAGAAGGAGAAGAATAAGAATAAGGAGGAAGAGGAGGAACGTTATCACTTTTCTTCTCCGCCGCACCTACGCTGACAAGGAGGACAAAGTGACGAGAGAATTCTGTACTCCCTTGTCTTGGTTCTCTGGTTTTCTTTCGTGCATTGACAGTTGATAGACTCGTGAGGAATAAAATGAGTGGAAAGAATATGTACGTAGTTGTTCTCGTTTGGTGGTATCGTTGTTGTTATGATTACATGTGTGGATAAGAGCGTGCGAGGTGGTGAGGCGGAAACAAAAGGCGGAACAGCAAACACCTTCAGGTCACATTTCTAATTTATCGTCTCACAACAACATTTTAATTAAAAAAAATAAGGGAAGATGAAAAAAGAAGGACACGGTGGGAGTTTCATTAGCAGCTTTGAAAAAAAATAATATCATGTAAGACTTCCACCTAACGTCCCATGTCAGAGTTACCTGTTAATTACTTTAATATTTCCGCCACAGGTGATGGCTGGATAAGGACTGAAATAAACACGTATAAAGAACGATATCTAACACGTGTGAGGAGCAAACTTACAGGTATCGAAGACCAGTATCATCATCATCATCAATAGATAACGTCACTACACCACTTAAACTTCGACACACTGCACCTGAGTCATTCCAAGACTGCCTACCCTCGCACCACCTGGCAAAGTTATCCCCGCCGGCCACCCGCCATAACTATCCTTAACTACTTCCAATGCAAAACGTCTTCCAGTGACAGCACCAAGTTGTACCTGAAGGGAAGTTTTGTGTGGCGAGTGTGAGTTACAGGAGACACCACAGCCAGACACTAACCTCACACCACACTACTTCTACTACCACCATTACTATTACTACTACCACTACCACTCACGAACTCAAGACGACCAACCACGGGAAACACGCCTTAGTTATGCCGATGAAAATCAATACTTTATGGGGAAAAACAAAGGACAATTTATCATCTGCATTAATTTGTGTGCACCTATCTATCCATCTATCTATGAGTTAATCAATCAATCAATCAATCTGTTTATCTATCCATCCGTCTTCCAGCCATCCATCTATCTATCTATCTATCTTGATCAGTCTCTCTCTCTCTGTCTATCTATCTATCTACCTATCCTACTACTTTTTTTTTTTTATAAATGGCACTTTAGGTAGCATTTTACGATCCAAAGTTTATTTTGTAGCCTTTCTTCAGTGTCCTTTTTGATGAAAATAAAACACACACACACCTCGTCCGTATATTTATGGATTATGCACGAACAGCGTACTCACTAAGTCTATAAAAGTTTGAATATAGAGTGAAGTTCGCCTCCGTAAAGATTTTATGAGGAATATTCTTAAAAATTCCAGCCTCACTGTCAGTTACACTTACTCTCTCTCCCTCACACCACGCCACCTCCTCTCAAACCTCATCTCACCCATTCTTCTGCACTACCATTTCACTCTCCACCATACCCATTACTCTCCCACAAGCCATTCCCTCCCCCTTCCTGCCCTCAATCGCACCACTCCCTCCACTCCCTTACCTCCTCCACACACAAGTATCTCCCTCCTCCTCAACCCAAGCACCACCTTTACTCACTTCGCTCCTGTCACTCCATCACTCCACCTCACACTCAAACCCTTCATTTCCTACCCTAAAACTACTCCCTCACCTGGGGAAGCGTCACACTTTCCAATATTGACACTATAACACTTTCTTGGCTCACACACACGTTGTATATAGTAGTAGTAGTAGTAGTAGTAGTAGTAGTAGTAGTAGTAGTAGTAGTAGTAGTAGTAGTAGGAAGAAGAGGAAGAGAAGGATGATGCAGATGAGCAGCAGGAAAAGCAGCAGAGGCAGTCCCATAATCCTTAAAAGTTTTCCTCAGTGGGTTTGTTAGCTTGTCGCGTCCTTATTATCCTCGGGGACGCTTCCTCCTTAGCCTCCGACACGAAGTTTGCATTGGACCTCATCAGCAGACTTCCTGCAGAGTTATGACCTCATTTTTTTCTTTCAACAACAGTCGCCAAAGAGCGTTTCTTGCAGCTGGCTACACGTTCGTTTATATATTATCCTTTTTGAAGTATTTTCTCAGCTCTGTTTTTGTCTATCTGCTTGTAGTTACTTCTTTATTTGTCCATTTATCTCTCTATTTCTCTCCAGCCTCGATCTTCTGCCTCGGTACCAGCATCCATGTCCCCACCACGTCTCAGCTGCTCCTCCTTGTTCTCTCAGCGACGCGTATTATTCACAACCATGTCTCGCCGCCCCTCGCTGGACGCCACTGTTGCGCCAGTCTCTCAAAACGTGACGAACAGGAAAAGGCCTGAGACGGGAGATACATTTTTGCTGAGTGATCAGTGAAGCCTTTAGCATGACGCCTCCTGCTGCCTGATAGAGATGTCGGTGACTCAAGAACACGAGGCTCCCCTCTCCCTCGCGTGTAGAGGAGCCAATAACGGAGTTGCTTCCTCGCCTCCGTTCCGATTTCCCTTTTCCTTCCCCGGCATCCTCTTGCCTGGGGCGGCTCTCCCTTTCCTCCTCCCTCACGCTACGCACACGTCTCCGGAAGGAAGCCTTTGCCGCCACCGATACCTGTGCCGTGTTGTAATCAAAGGCTACAGCAGAGGCTTCCAGACAGCGGCCTCCTCGCCCTCCTCCTCCCCTGGGCTAAGGGCGGGGAGGCAGGTTATTGGCTGCCTCACTTGAATCTCTGGAAAGTTATTGCCTGTAAGAATTTCATCATAAGCAATTTAACAAATAAATGTTTGGCTTGATAGTTTCGTTGCTATGATGGAAATGCGTGTGCGATGTTGTGTTATAAATTAGTTGGATTGGCTTGACGCGAACTGCCTATTGATGTTGAGGTCAGAAGCTGATGGTATGCGAGGGTGACGCGTTGCCTTGCCAATGGCTGGTGGTGTGGCCTGACCCTCCACTCCAACAATCTTGGGTAAGCTTCCTCAACAGTGGTGCGAGGGACAGACAAGAGCGTGTTGGTGATCTCAGTAGACCCACTCAGGGGACACAGCATGAGAGATCCACCGGGTAACTATTTCATCAGGTAACTACTTCATGTGTTAGTCCAAAGGTGACACGCATAC
Organism: Cancer borealis; assembly: GCA_036785275.1. Classification (NCBI taxonomy): domain Eukaryota; kingdom Metazoa; phylum Arthropoda; class Malacostraca; order Decapoda; family Cancridae; genus Cancer; species Cancer borealis. Next base: position 9,133 of record JAXIVD010002702.1, read on the forward strand.
ACATAAGAGGGAGAGGAATACCGAATGCCACGCTTACCTATGCTAATCTAATGAGGGAACACTGATACTCTGAGCTTTAACAGTACAAAGAAAAGAGAGAGAGAACAAATTCCAGCATCCCAAAAATAAGACTTCAGAATATAAAGAAAAGAACATAAAGGATAAGAAAGTGCAGAACCCTCAGGAGACACACGTGACAGGAACAACAAACACCACACAATCGGTGACGCCAACCCCGCCCCCCCCCACCCACCCCCACACCCCCGCCCGTGAGCAAGGAAAACCAGCATCAAATTCCCTCCGAGAAGTCTGCCTCCTGAGGGAATTCAATACAATACACTACCAACAGGTTTTCCTCTATTTCATCTTAACCTTAAAAAATATATATTTCCTCTACCTCATGTATGTGCTTCGTCTTAAAATTTTCACATTTTTCTATGCGAGTATATATATTATGAACTATTTTCGTGTTTACAAAATTTCAACCAATAAGTATCGTTCAAACACAGTGACGTCATCAGATACAGCCAATTAGCGACGTTGAGATCTCCAGTGACGAGAAATAAACCTAAACCCTCATATAAAAAGACTTCAAGATACACCAGTGGAAAATAAGTCACAAGTCTTGGTGGTGTTAGTGTTTGTGAAGAGGATCGTTGCACCTCACACCACGACGCCAGGTGACCGTGGTTCTCTCAGCAGGTGAGACGCAGAGTTAACGAACCTTGAAATGCATCTACCTACACACACCTATAATGAGTTTCCACGTCAGGTAATTATAAGATGGAAACTCACCTGTATTATTCACATGAGGTGATGATACACGAATGATGATTAAGAAGTAATGGAAAGCAGATCTAACCACACAAATGCAATCCAACCTTCACCCTTGTTCACGAGGTAAGATAATTAAGTAAAAACAAATAAACTTAGAAGTAAAAGTAAAGGATATTCAAGTTAACAAATAATGAAAATATAAAAAAAAAACAATTGAAAGGGGAAAAAGTAAATCAGTTTCAATTATAAATAAATTGAAAAAAAAGGTAAAAGAAAAAGGTAGGATTAACAAAAGAAAAATATAGGTAAACGATATATTATGACTTGATTAATAGCAAGTAAATAGATAGAAAAAAATCACATAATAAAACAAATATAAAAAGAAGTGATAAATCCTGTTGTACAATGGAATGATGTGCCGTGTGTGAGCAGTGATCCAGAGCCGCGAGGAGCCCCTTTGCCGGCTATATTGGGGCCGCGGGGTAATGACACATATTGATAGAACCAATATTTCCCGCCCCGTGTGCTCTGCTCCGCCGGTAATATCTCCCACACACGCCAGACCAGAGTTGTGATAAACTATTTCTATAATCTCCCTTCTCTCCTCCTCCTCCTCCTCCTCCTCCTCCTCCTCCTCCTCCTCCTCCTCCTCCTCCTCTTCGTCCACATCTCGCACCGTAAATTTCTTCCTAGCGACAACTAATAAGATGATACTCTGACCAGAACGAGGAAGGAGAAAACTGGCGTGAGCAGGAGGAGGAGGAGGAAGAGGAGGAGGAGGAGGAGGAGGAGGAGGAGGAGGAGGAGGAGGAGGAGGAGGAGGAGGAGGAGGAGGAGGAGGAGGAGGAGGGGGAGGAGGAGGATGAAAGGGATGGAAGACTCAGGCGGTGACCATACCAGTTGCAGAAGTAGTAAACAATAAAGCTTCATTTAACCTCCACGAGTCTCGTAATAAAAATGAATTCGACTGAAAAAAAACATTAATTTTATATACAGGAAAATAAAGTTATAGGTATATAGAATCGAGGTGAGGGGAAGGGAGGGGAGGAGAGGGGAGGAGAGGGGAGGGGAGAGGAAGGGAGGAGAGGGGAGGGGAGGAGAGGCAGGGGAGGAGGTTTATTCAATAGTAGGAGGAAAAAATGCAACAAAATACGGCATGTTTTGCTTCTCTCTGAAACACAGCGATAATTTCACCTTTGGCAGCCATGTTTTAGGTTGTATTTCCATCTGTGTTCTGATATGCCTCCAGATTCCGGTAGTTTGGCAATGCAGATTCTTTTGCATTGGAAGGAAATTCTTACTTGGCTTGTGGTTCAAATAGGAATGTTTTCGTGGATTGCTGAGAATCATTATAGATATATTTACTAACATTAGAGCATCGGGTGAGAGGTGAAGGTTGATTCAGTTTGTTTTCTCCTCTTAGACTAGTGAACATCATTTCTACCTCCACCACAACCACACACAAGGGAAACAACAAATTGACCTCCACTGTAAGACTCAAGGAAGAGCTGAGGAGGAAGTTGAGAATCTGGAGAAATATTTTTTTACAACGCAGAAGGAAATACAATAACCGAGACCACAGTGACCAAGGAATAAATTATTGGCAGGTTCAGAGCGAGGCGAAACATGCCATCAGACAGCGAGAAACCATTGCAAAAATATCACACGGAAATAAACGAATACAGTCACCAAAATTACAAAATGTTTCATACAGGGGGAGCGGCAGTACAGTCCGCCATGCTGCGCGCGCAAAATGGATGCAAACAAGCAAACAAACATACCAAAAAAAAAAAAAAAGTGAGTGTGGAAAATAAGGGAGGAAAAATGACGAACTCTCCAGGAACATGAGGGGAAAACTTTATTTTTCTCAATTTTATTCGTTTTTCAGGAACAAATTAAAAAAAGGTAATTAAGAGAACGCAACAAAGAGAAGAGAGAGAGAGAGAGAGAGAGAGAGAGAGAGAGAGAGAGAGAGAGAGAGAGAGAGAGAGAGAGAGAGAGAGAGAGAGAGAGAGAGAGAGAGAGAGAGAGAGAGAGAGAGAGAGAGAAAACAAAAACAAAACAACTATCAATGCAGTATACAAGACTCCCACTGGCTCTGCATGAAGTTCATCCCGTGTTCTTTGGCCCACAATGAAGTGTGTTACAATTCATCTTTACAATGGAAGTGAAAACTGGCTAATATTTCTTCGTGTCGTCGAACTGGATGTGTCTCGAGACCATTGGAAGGTGATTTGTACCAATGAGCAGTTTGAGGAGGAGGAAAAAGAGGAAGAGGAGGGGTGAGGGAAGAGATGTTCTTGTGACTTGTGTGGACGGCTCATAACAACACACAGAAATCAGACCACTCTTCATAACCTACGTAACAGCAAACAACACTCATCTACAACTAATACTTTGTACTACACCTACACTCTACCATCCATATGCATACTTTCCTTTACCTATACAAGTTATTTAGCACCAAAGGTCATAGTACATAAAGTAAGGTGTTTATTGCATTGCTCTTTGCCTTCCAATGCCCACTAAAGGGATGAAATCAGCAGCAGCATCACCCAACCTGCTACTACATCAGACTCTAATTCCCACACCATGCAACCTTCGTTTTGTCCATCTATCACTGGCAGACAAATCACGCGCCTGTAATTGATTGTTGCTATAACGAAAAATATACCATCAACACTCGCTTTTACACAGTTTCATTCTCTCTATACACACATATAAATACATACACACACACACACACACACACACACACACACACACACACACACACACACACACACACACACACACACACACACACACACACACACACACACACACACACAGATAAACACACACAGATAAACACACAAACAAAATATATTAATCATTGTTTTTTAATCAGGTGCGAACATAAATGTCTCCAAGCTAAGAATGAAAGCTGAATGGTTTGCGTTTCTCCCTCTTGCTCCTACACCTTTCCCTCATCCTCCGCCTCCTCCTTTCCCTCATTCCGTGACGCACACCTTCTCCGCATGACTCCCCAGTGCCATGCAGCCACAACACGTTTCATGTCAGCCTGTGAGTTATGCGCAACATCTCTGAATGGTGGTGGTGGTGATGGTGGTGGTGGTGGTGGTATTGCTAAATCGTGACGTCAATGGTGAATCTTCTTTACGGTTTTTCTATGCAATTAATTAAACTCTCCAGACTAAATGGATGAGGGAGAGGGAGAGAACGATCTAACCAAAGCTTCATCCGCCTCACGGCTTAAGTTAGTGACATTTTTACTGCTACTAATTTTCTTCCCTTTCTGTTTTGCATTTAAAAGCAAGAGTACAATGGTGTTCTTGTGTTATTATTGTACTGCGAGGCTCTTCCCTTTACCTGCCATAACCAAGCACCTGTGAACGCTATGAACTCACCAAATTAAAGTGGATCTCTATTACAAATATGAAGGTGTTGCTTTGGTTCTGCCTCGGTGTTGCGTCGATGCTGGGAGAGTGTTGCCGCTGGTGTGGTTAAGCTCATATTGATGTTACTGCTGCGTGCGTGTGTTGCATCGGTGGGGGATGTTCACAGTGGCGGTGGACGCGTCGTTATGTGGACTAGGAAAGGCATAACTGGGAGAGATGAGAAGGAAAATGGTGATGTATGGAGGTGCGATGAGGCTGCGGCAGTGACTGAAGCTAGAGCGTCTTTTTCACTCTTTTTACGTAACAGTCTGGATTGTCTCACTGGTTTATAAAGGATGGAAGTGTGGCGTTGTTTTCCTTCTCGCTTCCTCTGTCACCACTAAGGCTTTTATACCACAAGAATCGAGGTAAGTGTAGGGCGTCCTTCACTGCCTGACGCCAAGCTGACGAGGAGACACAAATAAAAGGAAAAAACACACTACCACGAGTCACTATCACACAACACACATGTTCATTTTCTTGGCTGGAAGTTTAATGTTCTTGACACAGGACGAATAACACAACACTGACATCCTCTAAGTACACTGTCTGACAAACATTCCACGCGAGGCTGGAAAATAGTGTTTAGTAGCAGATAAAACGGTGGTGGTGGTGGTGGTGGTGGTGGTGGTGGTGGTGGTGGTGGTGGTGGTGGTGATGGTGGTGGTGGTGGTTTTTAGTGGTGGTGGTGGTATAATCGAGATTTTATTACGAGTACTCGCCGCGTCCATTGCCACTCTACCCGACAGCATCCCTCGGCACCAAGGGAAACGTGGTCCCTGGCGTCCCTCATCGATGTGAGCTGAACAGGGGATGACAATGGGCTAATTTCCTTTCATCGCTCCTCCACCCACTCTTTGCCTCGCTTGGGAAATGGCGCCACCAGTAACTGCCCCTCGTTCCACGGAAAGTAATTAAAAAACAACTACACAATCTCTCTCTCTCTCTCTCTCTCTCTCTCTCTCTCTCTCTCTCTCTCTCTCTCTCTCTCTCTCTCTCTCTCTCTCTTTCTTTCTTTCTCTCTCTCTCTCTCTCTCTCTCTCTCTCTCTCTCTCTCTCTCTCTCTCTCTCTCTCTCTCTCTCTCTCTCTCTCTCATCAAGGCGCAGGCACGCACTCTACTCCCACATATTTGGTACAATTCCTCCTCACCACCACTACCACCATCACCACCACCACCACCACCACCACCACCATCACCACCACCCGCACCACCACCACCACCACCACTACGCCCGCCACTTTGACACATCCGAGGCAAGATTCACAGCTTCATCACAGCATCGAGACTCTTGTTGCCTGAATCCAACGTGAACAACGAATGTGTGAGGACAGCTTTGTACAGACTTACTCTCTGTCCTTCTCTGTTTTCATTAGCATTATGTAAACATATCATTAGTGGCTTAGTTTCAAAATTTCTACACCAGCAAAAAAGTTCTGTAGGGTATTAAATGTTGCCTAAAGTGGAAGTGGTGACTTAATTCTTTCATTTTTATATTTATTATCAGTGAGTCGTATGGAATTACCGAAGAAAATCCACTTTTAACTGTTTATTACTGTGCTTTTCAACGATATGCCTGTGTGTGTGTGTGTGTGTGAGAGAGAGAGAGAGAGAGAGAGAGAGAGAGAGAGAGAGAGAGAGAGAGAGAGAGAGAGAGAGAGAGAGAGAGAGAGAGAGAGAGAGAAGAGAAGAGAAGAAGAAAAGCCAACACGTCCCTATCCTTGGCTCCAAATGATGTCAGGCCGCCTTCAATGGTTGAGGAGGAAAAGAACATCCGACCTGGAACGACTGAAAAGCTCACTGTTTTAGGTCCGCTCCCTCTCCGCTGGAAGCCTTTGTGTGGCGAGGCTGGCGGGGAGAAGGAGGAGGTGGTGGGTAGAGAGGAGAGGGACTGAAGGCAAGAGGTAGGTTAGAGGGAAGATTAATGGAACCAGAACAAAATATATCAGACCATAAGGGTGATAGTACTGGTCTCCCTTAATTGAGGATATGATCAAAGCCTAAGAAAAAAGGGGAAATTGTAAGATTGTAAAAAAAAAGTACACCACCTTTATATTAATCAATTTAAAGGATCAGAGCGACGCCTCACCAACCTATTAACTGAATCAATAGTTACCATCAACACCTACCACTTATTTTTTTTTTAGATATTTTTTTAAATTATTTTTCGCACGAGTATTGAATAAGTGAACAGTCCGCGTGATGAAGGTATTTTGTATTTTTTTCCCACCAAATGAATCGTTTTTATTTCCCTCCCTTTTTTTTCCCCCCCGCAATGGTGTGTGTAGGTGTTAGTCAGGCGGGGAAACTTTGTGCAAAACCCGTTCGTTCACTGCACCGATTGGCCCGTCACGCCCCCACCACTACACACACTCCCATTACACGCCCTCACTCCTATATACGTACACTGTCCTGGAACCATTTCTCAGTCCGCCTTTCTCGACGCCCTGATAGATAAGTCACATAAGAACAATAAGTGTAATGAATCATCCATAATCCCTGCACGGTAACGCATTCATTATTTCCCTCAATGAAGTATTCCCCGCCGCAGAGAGTGAGGGACACACTATCCCTGCGGCACGCCACTAATTCACGATGTATGAGCGGCACTTTATTTTCTTTGCAATTCTGCCAATAGATTTTATACTACGATTACTTTTAAGAATATCGTAAATTATTATATAAACCTTCTAACACAACACTGTGTTCCGCTGCGAAAAAAATCCACAGAATCTCAAAGGTGAACTAAATCAAGGCAATAACGCTGTAAATATGTACAGACAAAATCAATCCTTCCTTGAGGCGAGGCGAGGCGAGGCGTGGCTGCACTGAACGCCTCTGAGCCACCAGCTACTAGTGAGGGAGGCTCTGACAAGGTTCTCGGCGGCAGCCTCCCATCACCAAGCCTAGAATGGTGACGCAAATGGTACTTTGCACGAGTGTCTGCAGGACTGCATCACTATATTTGCTGCAGCATCCTTCTTCAGGAGCAATCTCCTTTGTCCTGACTTCCCGGCGCAGCATAACGCCAGTGAGGGTGCAACAGCCGTCCAATGCCACGCCCACGGCTGAGGAAGGTCCTCTTGAGGTGCAGCAGCTGCCGCGGCACACCTGGCTCCCAGTCTTGACGCTAAGCCACTCACAGCTTCCTCTTGCCGAGCCGCACCACGGGGCTTTTCAGGCAGGCAGCCGTGCATGAAGCGACTTGTTGTTGTTGTTGTTGTTGTTGTTGTTGTTGTTGGAGTGCAGCAGAAACGATGGAAAAATGCTGAAGCCGCAGCGATGCATAACGATAAGGTAGATGTATAGTTTTTCGTTACTATTATTTTCTCTGAAGTATTTTACCGCGCTGCCTTGGGCCGAGGAGAAACCAGGCCGGCGGATGGAAAGATTGAAGAGGAAGTACAAGCTGAAAAGGATGAAGGGCAGCCAGCAAGGTGGTGGTGGGCCATTGCCTTTTCTGCTACTGAAACTTTACCAAAGTTTTCCCATTCCATTCCCTAACCTTTAACTCTCTCCTTGTTAGTCTTCGTCTACTCAATGTTTTAGTGATAGATCCTCTCCTTTCAAATAAGTATCACATAGTATATAGATAGAAATAAAATGTAATCAACTACAACATAACATAAGTTAACATAACGCATAGGGGTTCAGAAAAGCCTGCCTTAATCTTAAAAAATAATGTACACACATATATCGTATAAGCATTAGTCCATTTCCTGTTAATTGAATCCTGCTCACCACAGCTCTCTTGGTATATTAAATTTCACACGAAAGTGAGGAGTTCACCGTCTGAGGTGGGCGTGCAGGTGGGTGGTTGCCTCGGGCGTGGTGTGAGCGTCACTGCACATCGTCTGTTGGTCGCTTTGATCTCCCCCGTGAAGGCGATGGCGTAATGGCTGTGAAGGGCGGCAGCAGCGGTGGGCGAAGCAGTGGGTTTGTCATCCTGGATCCTGATGCCAGACTATACCTCAGTGACGTGATCAGGCACTACACAACACCAAGGTAAATGCATTCCTAATTAGTGGAATTATTAAGTAGGTGTGCGAAAATTCTGTTTGTGAGTGTGTAGTGCTTTCTAGGCTGTTGTATAACGCAAGGTAACAACGTGGTGGTGCATTATGGCAGGGGAGATTTTGTTGACACCGTGACGGGAGACAGCTGGTGGTTTTCCTTTTCAACTCATTTCACGGATATCTTCGTTTAATTTAACTCTCTCTCTCTCTCTCTCTCTCTCTCTCTCTCTCTCTCTCTCTCTCTCTCTCTCTCTCTCTCTCTCTCTCTCTCTCTCTCTCTCTCTCATCTTTGCAAATTTCCTCCGTTGCAAACAGATATCACGCTGTGTTTCAACCTAAGTGAACAGTGAAATATTCAGAGCCACCAGAAAGCTTATGTTCTTCTGCCAGGTGGTGACGCTGCCTAACGTATGACACCTGGATGATGCTTCTTGCCAATCCGAAGAAAACTAATGGGGTTTCTAAAAAAATATTCTCTCTCTCTCTCACTTTCTCTTTCTGTCTCTACCACTATTACTATTACTACTGCTGATACTTATACTAATACTAATATGAATACTAATGATAACAATAATAATAATGATAATGATAATAATAATAATAATAATAATAATAATATTATTAATAATAATAATAATGATAAGCAGGCAAGCAGCAGAGTTCTTAATATTTCGTCGGTGCTGGGGCGGCTTTGGGTACAGGTAAGTAGGTAAACAGGTAAGATTAATCAGCCTACCGCTACTCCAGCCTCACTATGCATCACGTGTGTGTGTGTGTGTGTGTGTGTGTGTGTGTGTGTGTGTGTGTGTGTGTGTGTGTGTGTGTGTGTGTGTGATACTACTACCACAACTATAACTATCACCACCACTACCACTACCACTACCACCACCACCACTACCACCCCCACCACTACTACCACCACCACCACTGCTTCCTGAAATGCCCTGGGGTTATACTAGCTCGGAAGTTACCTTAATGGCTTCCCTTCCCGTCTCCCTCCCCATACATCCCTTCCCGAGGCCCGCCACCGCACACCACAAAGGCTAATTCACAATTCCATTCATTAACTAAAGGAACTTAGCTGTAGTGCGTCAGATCTTTAATGGAAGGAACGGAAGAGACTGTGAACGAAGAGGGACGGGGGAGGGGGAAGGGAGAGGGAGGGATCAGGGTCAGGGGGGAAAGGAGGGACAGGAAGAAGAGAAAAGTAAAGAAAGTTGAAAACAAAAGACCTTCACCAATTTATATTCCTCATACATTCAAGATGGAGAATAAAACATCAAACACAACCCTTCGTATTTTGGAATGAAAGTGTAGACGTCAAAAAGAAGACTTGGCGAGGAGAAAAAAACCGATGAAAACATGACCAGCTCAGTAAAGTTACAAAAAAAAAAAAAAATCACATCAAGTCCAGGTCTCGTTTTTCGTGTCCTCGTGACCGTCCTCGAACCTGTTTTGCAATTGTGATAAAAATATTACAACATCAGCAAAAATAATAATAATAATTCGGTGATATTTTAGATTTTTATTTACAAGGAAAAAACACCAACCTATACCACCACACACCACCCTACAACCACTCCCTCCAACACCAAGTAACATCATTCTGACACCAAGCTTCACTGCACCTCCGCTTTTCCTCCCTCCCTCCCTCCCTTCCTCTCTCTCTCCTTTCCTCCCTCCCTCCTTTCCGTCCCTCCCTCCCAGCAGCTCAAGGCTCGTGTGAATTATTCTTCGCTTGATCTGTCGCGTCAAGCAGGTCTCAGCCAAGGTTCCACCCAGCTCTGATTAATACCGGAGAGGAAGCGACGAAAGGAGGAGGAGGAGGTGGAGGAGGAGGAGGAGACGGAGGAGGAATTGGTGAGAGGAAAGACGCAGGGAGAAAAGGGAGGAAATCGAGGAGGGACAGAATGGAGGAGGAGGAGGAGAGGCACGTAAGGTAAGGCTATGTTGAATTATAGATGAAAGTTTTGCTTCCTTCACGACGAACTTTTTAATTATTTTGATTCCGTAGCAAGAGACATGTTGGATGTTTGTACTTCATTCTCACTTCGAATATGTAAGATGACTGGAGGAAGGAAAAGAATAAGAAGAGAGAAGAGAGAGAGAGAGAGATGGACAAGGAGAAGTACAAGAAACAGGAGGAGAAGGAGGAGGAGGAGGAGGATAGTGAGATGAGGAGAGGCAGGTTAGACGCTATGATGGACGAGGACAAAGTGATGAATAGCCGCGGTTCAGGTCAGAGTGAGAAGAGAACTCCATCTAAGAGCGGGAGTAGATATGAGAGAGCGAGAGCGAGAGAAAAAAAGAAAGAAAAATAGAGAGATAGAGACCATAAACATACTCAAACCTGCCTTACACTTATTTCTTTCCACATATCTTTGTTTCGATACACACAAACCACACATTCAAATCGTAGGAAGTGAAGGACCAGACGCATGATATACAAACTTATGTGTACCCTATTGTGATTCTTAGTTAAGTGTTTCCTATCACTCCTACTATTGATTATTAAGGATGACAAGACGGTCGTGTACGCAGGCGGCGGGTGATGGGCGATGTGAACGGTGGAGTTACAGACGCCAGAGAATGTTATACTATTACTGCGGCAGAGGGTGAGGGAGGGTGAGGGAGGGTGAGGGAGGCTGGGAAGAGATAAGGGAAAGGTGGAGAAGACGCTGCAGAAAACCATCTGCTACTTTTATTTCTTTTTACGGGTAGGCCTATATCCCTTGTAGGCTTATCTTTGGAGGTCTTGGATGGTCGGCCTATAGACATTCCTAGGATCTTGGATGCTCTGCTCAAGCCTATAGAGCCTCATGCCTCCCCTCCCGATGCCACTCGAAAATCGCAGTAAAATGGTTTGGTGGATTTCGAACACTGAGCCCGTCCGTGTGCTGGCTACTTAACGATCGCCTTCCCATGTGGGTGTGAAAGAGGTATAAAACTGTACGTCTGCCGCTTCAGAACCCTCTCTAGCATCCTACCATCGCCTGCAGCACTAGGAAGAGGTGGTGTCCTGAGATGGCACCACACCCACGCGGAGCTTTTCCATCTTGCAGGAAAAAGTCACCTTTCAATCTAACGAAACTATCCTTAACTTGAGCATCATTCATTGTTTTACGAGAAAAATTTTACTTTATATGTTTTTTATACTTCATATGGGAGGAAATTACCTTTAAGAGTTCCTGAGTTTTCTGAGAATGTTGGAAAAGTATCCGTACAACTTCAGGGAATACGAGTCTGGAACAAGTCACGTCAGCTCGTCGAACACACGCGTGGAACAAATTCGTAATTGAGATCACGTTGCAAAACATCACTGTACGTCGTAAACATGTTCAAAACAGGTGCAGTCACGTTGCAAAGTCATGTTTTCCCCCACGAACCTGAATACCATAAAGTCATAAAGTCGGACCAACAAACACAGAAACAGGCAGGTAACTGTTAGCATTAGGGAGGCAGCAGCATGACGTCATCCACAGTACTGGGTTGGAGAGAGCAGCCACAGGACATAAAAAGTATGTTTGGTGGACTGCAAAACACTGCGCGTCGCTTCTAAGTAATATTTAAGAGCCATGCAAACATAACCATTGCTTCGCATACGCCAGAGGGCTTTCATGAACATATGGTAAGGTGCCGCTGTGTTCCAGGAGTGCAGTAGCTAAAGGGTCAATGGTTATGTGAACAGACAAAAGCACCACAACTCAACCCCGTTTAATGTATGTTTCTTTGTATGCTCACAAATGAAATAAAACAGTGCCATTCTCTTGAGTAGCCGCGTCGTGTTGCACAAATTGTGTCAACCTATCACTCAAGATAAAGAGATGAGTAACGTTAATTTCTTGCTCAAAAAGAAAAGAAAAAACCCACGTTCCCACACAATACCACCACCCACCTCCTTCCCTGCACCGCCATCTTCAAATAAATAAACGATCTTAATAGATTACACTCCAGGAAAGTGTTTTGCTCTTTTGCTTCTTTATTTTTTCCCGAACCCGTTACGGTGAGAATGTTATCAGCTGCCGAACTGAAGGACCAGTGCGGGGAAGATATTGTGAGAGCGACCTTCAAGGGGAGGCGGCGGCTCCCAGGAAAATGGAACTCAGACTGTACCATGGAAACTATCAAACAAATCTATACCTGTCTGTCTATACCTAGAAAAACATATACGAACATGTTACTTTCTTAATACAGTTAATATTAACTGCGTGTCACTCAAGCGAATCAGTCCACTATATTCTATCAACGTGATTACCAAGGATTATTATACCTTTATATTTCATGTTTGTTCTAACTCCCTTCACCTTTTCTCTGCTGGATAATATATATATATATATATATATATATATATATATATATATATATATATATATATATATATATATATAAATTTATGGATATTGTATAATTTTTCAGAACTATCTGTTTCCCGCAGCGGCAGCATTCTGTTGGTCAGATATTGTGTTGAGGTGAGCAGCAATGGATTCCCAGGTGATGCATGAACCTGTTTTCTCCCGCGTCACCACCTGCTCAGGCGGAAGGTAAGCTTGAGAGCGTTGTGAGTTTCTTGACAGGGATGAAAATAACACAGTATTTCTATTTTTCGTAAATAGCATATCTTTCTCTCTCGATTCCCACAACGCGAGCAAACAATGCAGTATTTTCATTTGTACTAACAAATATAAATTGTGTCACTTCCCACACTGAGAATAAACAAATAACGTATACCTTGTATTGCTTCCCACACTTCCCACACTAGACAAAAAAAACAAACATATAATTCCTTTCATTCATGGGATCCACACCTACGCTTCTTAAACTTCAAATAAATTGTGGCTGTATTCATATCTTTCGTAACAAGGTATATCTTTTTATCTTCCCACACTTCAGTAAAACATTCCAAATACAGAAGCACCATATGCACCCATGTTACATGAAATTAATTGGAAGAACTGCCATAAAAAATTTAGTTACTGAGCAAAATTAGAACAGCATATAGCGGCTAATTAAGTGGACGCAGCTGCCTCTCCTTCCCTTCCTTCATTCCTACACGCACGTCCTGCTGGGGACTGTTAGTGTAAGACATGTAAGCTGCTCCTCTGCACTCCCACGCCGCCCACATAACAGTATTCACGTGACAGTCTCAAGATAAAGCTGCGTCTCCCGGCCTTTCATCATTTCACGGTAGAATTTTTATGCTTATTTATACACCTTAGAGACCAGTCCTTCCTAGTATTAGTGTGTGTGTATTTTTTCTTCTTCTTTCTTTCTCTATTTACTTATGTATCTATGCATGAGTCGCGGCCTAGTCCATGTACACCTTCATTAACTGCGCCACATATTTTTCTATCGCTGTACCATATTCAAAGTCTCTTCAATTACCATTCACTCACGATCACTAAGAGTACAACACTCATGAAAAACACATAACAAAGATTATGGACTTTCCGTCTACTTACTCATCCAACTACAAAACAAACAATAACAAAAACTGACAATCCACTCCACTTTACAACTTTGAAAACTCTATAATTCTTTTCATTGTTGGACAAGCAGAGGACACTCAAAGGTCTGAACTAACCAACTCTCTGAAAGGCTCCATTTGCTCTATTTTGCATCCTAAGCGAATAAAAAAGGAAGAGGAGCAAATGAGGTTCATGCTATTACCAAGGAGGAAAATAACTGTGGGAATATAATTTTTTTAGAAAGGAAAAAAAAGTGTAGCATAAATGTTTTCGGGAGAATTCCTTTGAATCAGGCGCCGAAAAATCGATTATTAGCAGGATATAAAACAAACTTCAGGAATGAGAAGAAATTCCAGCCAGATGCCAGAGGGGTGAATCGAGTGTGGTGGTGGTGGTGGTGGTGGTGGAGGTAAGAACTATCGGCGAGGGATGGTAGAAGAAAGAACAAAGAGTGATAAAAGGGAGAGAAAGCATACATTTAGTGAAGGAACTTGAAATGAGTCGTAATGAACATAATGACGAATAAAAGACAACTATTAAGCGAACTCAAAGCGAAGGAAACTGAAGTCAAACAAAATTACGGAAACTTATGCTAATGAGAACACAACACACGAAATGCGAGGAACATGAATAGATAAATGAGGTATTTGTTTCATCAGACCAACAAACAAATAGGTAATACTTCGATACACGTGTACGGACTCCATCATAACACAACAACATTATACGTACGAATGCCGGGAAATGAACTCGAAAATATACATCTTTATCATCTTTTCTTAAGGATATGCAACGGTATGATATAAAAGAGAATTATTAGAAGAATATAGACACCGTTTTTGTAAGTAATGTGTGTGTGTGTGTGTGTGTGTGTGTGTGTGTGTGTGTGTGTGTGTGTGTGTGTGTGTGTGTGTGTGTGTGTGTGTGTGTGTGTGTGTACATCTATTCCTCCTGATAACATGGACACTTGATGGCTGATGGAAGCTTTGAGTCAGTGGATGTGGCTTCTAACGGCTCGGTGAGGCTGAACGAAGATGCTTTGAACTACCGTGATTAAGTACAAGTTTTCTCTCAAACTTAACTTCCCTTTCCCCATCTCTCTCTCTCTCTCTCTCTCTCTCTCTCTCTCTCTCTCTCTCTCTCTCTCTCTCTCTCTCTCTCTCTCTCTCTCTCTCTCTCTCTCTCTCTCTCTCTCTCTCTCTCTCTCTCTCTCTCTCTCTCTCTCCTTCTATTATGTATACTTTTATCACTGTGTGCACTCTTTTGTTCCTCACATCTATTCGTCTTTGTGTCTATCATCACCTGTCAATTTCTGTGTCCATCCGTACCTGCCTTTCCCCTCGCACGGTGTTCTGAGCATGAACACAACAATTTTCTCTATTCATTCCTAGTTGCGTATCAACCTGCCGTTGGGTGTATTTCAGCCAAATTGTATCCGCCATCAACATAATGTTACGGCGGCTGTTCTGATTGAATGGCTCGGCAGCGTTGTAATGGATCCCCTGCCTGGCGATGATGGCATTTTACCGCGGATGAGCCTCAAGCAACGGGCACGGTCACCTGTGCCGGGATGATAACATTCCCACGATACATTAGCAACGAAATACCCAGGTAAGACGCTGTCAGCTGTAAGGTAGTGTACGTTTTGGTTTTCAGTTGTGTGTTAAAATTACTGAAACACTTTTAACTGTAAGGTGATGTGATTAACAAACCCGTTACCAGAGAGAGTCCTGTCTTTGTGATCAGGTCAAGGATGAGGCAATGTGTGCCGTAATGAACTATTAAGGTAATTATAATCAGCTTAATACACAATTAGGTCACTTCAAGGTTGGAGTCAGACCTCTACCAATAAGCCAAGGGTATTACATTACAATTGCATCACCATCTCAACGGTACACCTTCATATATGATAACATAATACGCGTCATGATAAATGATAATTTTAGAACGAAATTTTTAACACTGTGAGCAAAATCCGCTCGCCATCAGCTGATCATTATCTGCAGCCCATCATTGCATTATTACTATTCGCGTTTGATTACTCCGGCGTAATTGCATTCGTGATCGCTTTGCCGCAGAATAATTTGGCTCCATAATCATTCAGGTCATTGACGACATAAATACGAGGCAGGCGACAGTGCGCACTATTCTGGCGGCAGTGTTCCCCACGG
>JAXIVD010002702.1:30000-40000 GCA_036785275.1 Cancer borealis
AAAGTACTCTTCACAAACACTGAGCCATACTGGAGAAAGTTCAGCACACCATGTTCATTTCCACACGCACCTCTGCTCACACACACAAAGTAAGAAAACAAAACAAAAACACTTCTCGAAAACAGGAACAGAATCTAAACAACCTGAGAGCTTTGAAAAACAAATCTCCCGCAGGTAAAATCATCAACACACACACACACGAGACCCAATACAGGAAGCCGCAAGGAACATAACACTCACCATACCACCAAACGAGACAACGCCCAGCCACACTAACAAAATATTACCTACATTCTTCCCTCCAAAAGTTAGCGACTCGACACCATCACCTTAATGAGTGAAGCAGCGCTCCTATCCTCACTTCCTTGGTCTTGGTCTTGCACTCAGTGGGGAGAGGGTTGCCCATCTAAGCAAGCCAACCCACTACGCCATCGAGGACAAAGTAATGCACGGCGACGGTAACTCTAAACTTAGCGGGAGAGAGAGAGAAAAGTGTGCACAAAACCAATATTCACCCAGGAAATATGAGCTTGAAAGAAATAACATGAAAAGTCGAAGCAGTGGTATTGACAGCCGGGAAAGTTACGCGCTGCGGCCAGAGACAGGACAAGCACCTTGAGACGGAAAAAAAGAAAACAAAAGTATATCAAAACTCCCTTTCTGTAACAAATATACAAGAAATATGCGTTTGAAGATGAAAGGAAATACATCGATTCAACATATTGACGTGATAGGAAAGTTCACTTTGTATTACTGATAAAAGGAAGGGAACAAATAATAAATTGATATTTGTTTCTCTATTTTTTCCTTAATTGATTCACCTTTTAAGTCATGCCAAGCTGACAGTCTTACATATGAGGGAGTGATCAGGACTGATAACCTGACGCTACCAGTAACGCCCATCACATATATGAGACAAAGAAGAAAACTGTAAATATATTTCAACAAAAGTCACATGAATCTTAGAAAGGATGGAAAGAAGAAAACAATAATCAGCCGTGCATGACCAAAAAGTTTCTTTCTGCAACACATTCTTTCACGCAGCGCGACGAAAAGAAAGAAAGAAAATAGCACGATCGTGGAACCTTGCTTCAACACGGCTTGGAAACAAGAAAGACTTGCTGGCTTCGTTCAGTCTTTCCTCCGTAAACCCAGTTAGTGACGCTGGTGCTATTTGTCCGGGGGAACATTACCATCCGAATGTCGCGCCAACTTCTGGGTGGAGGCGTCCTGGCAGGCGGGCAGGCGGCGAGGGAGTGGGAGGCAGACTCTTGTTCAGGGAAGTGTCCGGCCTCTGTGAATCCGTCGAGTGAGATTCAAAGAGGTGCGATACACATCACGTCAGCTAACTGGACGCCAACACTCGCCACCACTTCCCCCCTCCATCCCCCTCCGCCCACCAGTGTGGAGAGTGAGGACGAGCCTTTGTTGTGCTGGCGTGCACCAGGTTTTCTTCACAGATGGTACCAATACTAACTTTTTGTGACTTTGTTTCGTTACATGAAATGACGAGATGGTGATGGAAATGAAATGTGCAATGGAATGTCTTGCTGAAAACGTTCGTGTATTTCAAAGGAACAAATTAACAACAATTATAATGGTAATAGTAATACTGAAAATAATAATAATAATAATAATAATAATAATAATAATAATAATAATAATAATAATAATAATAATAATAATAATAATAGTAATAATAATAATAATAACAACAACAATTGCAATTATATATATATATATATATATATATATATATATATATATATATATATATATATATATATATATATATATATATATATATTCAAAGTATATAGTTTGCTTTATTTACCAAAAATTTGGTTGGTCCTATGAACTTTTTAGCGAAAAAGTCGACTTCCTCTGAAATTGTTCGTGTCTGGGAAAACACACCTCCCCCCATTTTCAGTTGATATATTTTGCCTCGTTATGCCTTCTCCTTCCAAAGAAAAAATGTCTTGTTTTCCGTGGGGTATTTCCTTTTCCAGGAAAAAGAAAATAATTGCACCAGCCAAGTCCTTTATTTCCTTTCCCTTCACCTGCCTTTCCTCTTGCCTCTGGTTCCTTCGTACCCTTCGCCAAATAATATTTTCCCTTAAGTCGTATCATCATAGACATTTTATTTCCTTATTTTGACCCATTACTGGAATTTTATTGAAGTTTTTGCGACACAATTTTATTCCCCTGAGTCTTTCTTGTGTGCCAAGGCGCCAGGACGTGGGCCTGCCTGCCTGCTGCCTGTCTGTCAGGTGCTGTCTCGCCCACGTCACGCACTAATTGACTTGGCTGCGTTATAGACAAAATTACGACAAAAAAGTTACCTTACGCGTGACTCGTTCTTCCATTACGAGCACAAGGCGAGTGGAAACACCTGTTGCTGATCACCAGGTGTCACTGAACCTGTTGCTACGGTCTGGACGTCCGTTCACGTACGCTGCCACACCAGACACCACGACATTCCTTGGTGCATGAATGTTTATCACGTAAAAATAATATCCATGCGAGTTCCAGGAAGAGTGTGTCATGCCTCCATCACTTAACAAGTCTGGCACGTATTCCATTTCCACGCCATTACGTCCGCAGTGTTATGTCGTGTAACACATACTGTGGCTCCAACACACGAGGCACACGAGGCCTAAAAGGTGGTGAGGATAGCATGAAGCATAGCGCGGAGCCAGTACAATCCACACGTAAAGGGGAAGAAAGGAAATACGAGAATATCGATGGTTTGTTGACGAGCAGGTGAGGGTGGAGGAGGGGAAGGTGATCCAAGGCCAACAGAAGGTAGCTCGGCGCCGGCAACGCTTTCCTAGACAGATATCTTTTTATGGCGGAAGAAAACCTGCATGAACGAATTCAACAAACCTTTAGTAACCCGTTTGAAGGAATTGTTCGTGCGATACATACATTCCTCCTCAGCTATATGATTTTTTTTTCTCTCTCTCTCTCTCTCTCTCTCTCTCTCTCTCTCTCTCTCTCTCTCTCTCTCTCTCTCTCTCTCTCTCTCTCTCTCTCTCTCTCTCTCTCTCTCTCTCTCTCTCTCCACATAGCAGGGTGTTGTAATTAAGACAAGTCCCACATCGTAACTTTACAGTGAGATTTTCTGCGTCCAAAGTTCCAGCGGAGTCTTAAGTCCTTATCATAACTTGCTCGTCGCCGGTAAGTGAAGAAGAGAAAAGACAAGACTCTTATGAGCTTCAGACCGACTCATGATGATTGAGGTTGTCAGCGACGTGTGTGTGTGTGTGTGTGTGTGTGTGTGTGTGTGTGTGTGTGTGTGTGTGTGTGTGTGTGTGTGTGTGTGTGTGTGTGTGTGTGGATTAGTGCAGCGTTCAGATGAGAGCATTCTTGCACGCACGCACACACGCACACAACCCCCCACCCCCCACACACAACACGCACCCAGCTCGCTGTTATTATGAACGTTAAGCAGCAGGCGGGACGTGGACGCGTGTAAGCAAATGACCGAGTGTTAGAAAGCAATGAGTATGGCCTTTCGTGACTACTTCCCTCCATCGACGGTAAATTGAAAAGGGATGCAAGCACCGCCATGAAATTGGGCCCCGATCAGCGTGGCATTGAGGGCACGGCGTTGAAAATGAAAATGATGATGAGGCTTTCGGTTCAATGGTCACGCCCGACTCCAACCTCTCCCTCTGAACCAAAGTTGTAAGCAGCAGGATCTTGAGAGGAAGGAACTGGAAGACTACTCGATTCCTCTGTATTGTGTGTGGATACTAAGAATACACAAAGCGTTTTCTTAATATTGGGAAAACTCTTCTTTTTTAAGCATCGAATCACATGGTTTTTAGACATATATATGACTGTATAGGTTTGATATTTTGATTTGAAGATACACTGAAGGTTTGTTTTGGTAAGATTAGTTAAGATAGAAAGGTTGAAGGTAATATTGATGGTGAACCTTAGCACTGCAGTCATTACCAACAACAATTTTTTTTCAACACGATGCGGGATAAGAATTAATCAATAAAATGAAACTACGTGAAAAGAAATGATAACTAGTCTCCAATCCACTCCCCAGTGTTATCTAGGAGCAAGAGAAGCACCATCCATCTTGAAGCGACATACTATTATATCATGAGACAGGTGTGACGGCCGCTGCAGTGCCAGGTGAGGGTAGCATCAAGTGTGCCACGCAAGCCTCTGTGCGCACACCACTACCATCACGCGGCCACAAGATCACCACTCAGCCGCACTCACCGCACCTCCGCGACCTTACTATGCATACCTAAGCTCAGCAAAGCACAATAAAGCGAACCACACATCCACTCCTGCCACCCGACCACACTCACCGCGCCTCCACGACCAAAAACACTACACCTGCACTGCCTTTCCTTCTTGGATGCTTAGATAAAAGCACATTTCCTTCTCGTCATGTCGTCTGCTCCAGCCGACCCTCCATTCCAGGTGTTATAACGCCCCTTTATATGCCGTGGTAGGAGGATGTGCCTTGTTACGGGAGGAGTGACGGCTTTCATCACGCATTTATTACACTTGACGCCGGTAATTGCCTCAACCACCCGCACAGCCTCATTAACTCCCATATTAATTAAATGAACGAGATCTGCATTGACGTCAGTTTGTTTTTACGCTCCACGTTTTTCTTTTGCCAGCTGCCGGTCTTTTTAGGGATAAACTTTGGTGTATGTGCAGAAGTGGCGGCGGTGTGGCGGTATAATGATCTCTGTGCAGTGGTGTAAGTCCTTTAGTGTGTGTGTGTGTGTGTGTGTGTGTGTGTGTGTGTGTGTGTGTGTGTGTGTGTGTGTGTGTGTGTGTGTGTGTGTGTGTGTTCATGAATGTGTACTTGCCTCTGTGGTGTAGAATTATACTAGCTTGATGTGCTGCAGAGGTCTGGCCGGAAGCATAATATCGTGTGTGAACTTCCACGCTGTTTGGCGCAGCGGCATGATGTCAAGGTCTGAGAGGTGAGGAGGCAGGGCGTGGCAAGGGTGGTGGTGGTGGTGATGGTGGTGGTGGTGGTGGTGTAGGAAGAGTCAGTCGGAATGATGCACTGAATTGGTGGTCACGTTAAAGGGACATACGAGACCACTCCGAGGGCTGACTGGGCCATCTCGGGACCTTTGGCCGGTCTAAGAGCCTCCTCGCCCGGCGCTGAGGCAGAAGGAAAGCATGATAGCGAGTCTCCGTCGCCGCAGCTGAAGCAAAAGTTTGAGGTATGGAGAAAAATTCGGCCGCGTGTGAAACTATCCCCGTCACGCTCGTTTCCCACGCTCCCCGACGACCAACAAATTACTTAAGACTAAACTTAGGAAGGAAGTATGCAAGAGAAAGTACTAGGTTTATAAAAGGATATTCTTAAGACCAAGTATACACCATATTAAAGAAAATCCTGACGACACCAAGAAAATATGGCTGTTTGCTTACAAAGTTATCACCGAAAAGTTAGAAATGATGAGATATAATGATAAACAAACACGCATATTAGCTTATATAAGAAAACATCACAGTGTGTGTGTGTGTGTGTGTGTGTGTGTGTGTGTGTGTGTGTGTGTGTGTGTGTGTGTGTGTGTGTGTGTGTGTGTGTGTGTGTGTGTGTATGTGTGTGTGTGTGTGTGTGTGTGTGTGTGTGTGTGTGTGATTGCGTCCACAGCCAGGAAATACATCAAATGAAAGAGGGAAAATAATCCTGCCTGAATGACGTGCTATCTCCCAAGGTCACATTTGGATCAACTCAAAGGATGAAAAAAAGACGTATCATGCAGGAGGAAAGTAAGACATTTTCGTTGAGTCACATTTCCTTTCACTCCTCATTGGTGCATCATCCTTCAGCCCGCTCCCATTCACTCCTCCTCCTCCACAGCCTCACGTAAAACACCATCACGCCGCTCTTCCCCTCCAAACATTTCCTCACACAAACTTTCTCCAGGTCATTATCTTTGAGCTGCGTCTTCACTTTCACCTGAGTTCACACGCTCCTCCTTCTCCCTTCATTTACTCTTCTCTGCGTTTTATGATCTCTTACCTTTTTCCGTCTCCGTCTCACACACACAGAGAAAAAAAGATAAACTTCCCCATACAAACGACTGCCGACTCCTCCGTTCCCTTCCTCTCCTTCCCTCACTTCTCACACTCCAGAGGTAAAGGTCCAGAGGAGCAAATTTGGCGAAGGCTTGTCGCTAGAGTCATCCGGGAGACGAAGAGAGACTCGAGGGGGGAAAAGGAAAGAGAAGGAGGCGAAAGAGGGAAACGAGAGAGGGATACACGAGTATTCCATTATGGAAATGTGAGACAAAGGCGGACGGCACGAGGAAAGGTGAAGAAGGTGCAACACGAGGAAAATAACAAGAGAAAGGCAGAAAATGTTGGGGGCGGGGGGCTGGACAAAGAAACTCACGCAGGGGAAGGGGAGAGAGGGAGTAAGGGAGAAAGGGAGTGAGGAAGTGAGGGATGGAGGGGATGGAGAGGGTGGTAGGGAGTAGGCAAAGTAATAAAGCTGAGAGTTCCATACCCACAAAATAAAGGCAGAGGGACGCTGAGGGCAAAACCTTTGTGTCAATAGAATAGTAGTAGTGGTGGTGGTGGTGGTGGTGGTGGTGGTGGTGGTGGTGGTGGTGGTAGTGGTGGTGGTGGTGGTGGTGGTGGTGGTGGTGGTGGTGGTAGTGGTGATGCTGGTGGTAGTTTTAATATAATAATAATGATACTACTACTAATCATAATAATAATAATAATAATAGTTGGAGAAATTTTTGTTAGACGTCACACTGAAAGACAGACTTAGCTTACTGAATAATGCATCAGCGGAACCCTTACTCCTGATATTTGACAAGCGACTGTATGGAGAAGATGTAGAAGGGGATAGGGAAGGGGGCACAGAAGGGATGATGGGGACAGCAGACAAGAAGGAGGAGAGGTGGCTTGAAAGGGAAGCTAGGGATATGGAAAGGAGGATGGGAAAGTAGGATGAGGTGGAGTGAAAGGGAGGGAATAGGGGAATCAAGGGAAAGTGGAAGAAGTCAGAGTGGATTCGAAGAGCGAGATGTGAGCCTTGATAGTGTGTATGTATGTGTGCGCGTATGTGTGTGCGTCGAGGGTGAGGTGTTGAAATGGTTCCTGTCTTTCTCAAAACAAGTTAAATCCAATTGTCTTTAGTATTATTAGTATTATTGTTTACATTGCTTCAGTATGTATATATTTGTTACTTTCCTTTTCATATTACTTCCAAATTTCAGTAAGTTCTCGCGCAGACAGACACGCAGAGACCAACAGACACACAGACAGATAGACAGACAGAGATAGACAGAGAGAATGAGAACAAAACACACATTTACATATTGAGTGACAGTGAGTGAGAAAAGAGAAAGAAGGAAAGAAAAGAGCAAGGGAAGAGAGTGACGAAGAGCGTGGGAAGGAAATAAAAAAGATAAGAGAGAGGGATGGGAAGTACACAAAAGAAAGAGCAATGATGGAGGGAGGAATAAAAAGAGAAAGGAGAAAACTGAGGTGATGAGAGGGTAGAGGAATGAAAGAGAGAGAGAGACTGAGGTGAACTAAGGGATGTGAGGATGATATGGAACGGAAAGAAAGGGGAAAACCGGGTGTAGGAGGATATTTTAAGGAAGAAAATGTGACCTCCAGGAAAAAGAACGTAAATCCCAAACAGTTGTCCAGATGGGGAAACTTGAGCGGGAGATTTTAAGCTTAGGTTCGCTACATTAACAAGGAAACTTAAACCGAGAGGGAAAAATATGTGTTGTGACTCGAAATTAAGGACACAGATTATGCTTGGGGGAAATTTATGTAAAGAATTCAGAAATAGAAATTACGAAGCAAGAAAATTACGCACATACAATAATAATGATAATAGTAATAATCTAATAATAATAATAATAATAATAATAATAATAATAATAATAATAATAATGATGATGATAATAATAAAAGCTAATCATGATATCGAATAAAAAATGTAGAAGAGGATTTTTCACTTAATTTTTCCCCCTTGCTTCTATTACGAATACGAGTATAAATGTTCACAGCAGCACCGTCAAAGTCCTTCCCTCACACGTTCCACTTTTGATGGATATTAAAGCCAACACACGCCGTGAATAATCTTGTTTAAATACTGTTGAGTCGGAAAAAAAGTTTTATCATCTTAACTAATGGCATTTACACAGGTAAGTCACATCCTGAGTTGTCGAGAGAGGAAAAATAAAGATAGAAACAGACAGTTATATACGACTAGAATGAAGACTTGGGTGAAAGAAGAGGCAGGAATAGCGTCTAAGAGAATACTGAAGGTGGCTGGGTGGGGCAGGGAGTCGAGGCGGGGCAGGAAGGGAGGGAGGGAGGCAAGGGAAGGGAAGGTTAACTGGCGGGCCCTCATGAATATTCACTGGCATGTAAACCTGCCGTGTAATGTTGTTAGCACTGCTTTAAGATAAGGATTACGCTGAAATACCAACAGAGTCTCAAGTGAATACATTCGACAGTACATTTGGACCAAGGAGGATAGAGCCACTTCCAGGCTACCTGTCACTACTGGTTACTAATGATTTCCACACCTTTCATTCCTTTTTTGCGGTCTGAAAGGCTCTACCTGTGATGTTTTAGGTGTTTGGGGATAAATAGCAAGCTGATGGAGACTATGTAATGTTTGTATCTGTGTCTGGGTCTGTAAACAATAATTTGTGTATGTGATTTAGTCACCGACAGTAAATTTGTAATTAAAATTCTAAAAAAAAAACAGACAAAAAATAATTTGATACATGTAATGTTTTCCGGAGAGGATGCGCTGCGTATAAGAATTAAAAACTAAACATTTTGATACAAAATGATGGATACTCAAATAACTTTCGCAAAGTCTAAATAATATGAGTATATAGATACACCCTTTTTTCAGTTCCTTACATGCGGTCTTGGACTGAGCAACACCGTAATCATTATAATACAAATGTTAAAGAGGAACACAACAAGTAATGAACGAGACTATTACTTGCTTCTGACCAGCCTGTCTCACCGATGGCTTAGTTTACGGCGAGGGAAGGTAAACATTATCATCCCTAAAATTAAGCAAGACACTAAAGCTAAAATGGTCGTTAAACCAAACTTCACAGGCGCCTATATATCTTTTTTATCCAGATAACGACAGGTGTTTACAGAGTTCATTTTAACACCTGTGCATTTGGCGCACCTGACAGAGACGGGTGTGAGGCGAGGGCGAGGGTACCTGAGACTGGGACAGGTGAGAGATGATCGTCTAGTATAATAGGGAATGCGGGACAGGTAGATGAATTGGTATAGATGATAGTTTGATAGTTTGATTCATCTATTATTGAAATATAGTGGGTCGTAACTGAACACACATACACATATACACGCACGCACACACATACAGACGTACACATACATACACACGTTAGATCGTATCAAAAGTCATATCGATTCAGAAACTTTCAAACGAGTTCAAAGTTTTCTTTGCATGTGTCATATATGTATTATTCCATCACACAATCGCCATGAAGATTTCAAAGTGTTGTTATTCTCTTTGTTATTTGCTGCTATTAAAGTTCTACAAAAGGCGAGAACCGTGAGCTATTCGCAGTCTCATACACACTAATATATCAGCCACTCATGCCACTACCAGCCACAGACCAACCTGGCCATACAGATAAGTAGGTAAGTCGACTTTATTGAAGGGAGAGTATCGTTTTTATCTGACTGAACGACATTATATACAGAAGAAAAATCAATGCACGAGTAAACTTAATTTCTATTTTATTTCGACTTTAAATTCTCTTCCTCATCAATGCAGATTATTGGTTTCATTAATTTTCTTAATTTTTTTCTCAGAATTTTTCAGGGAGGGAGTCCAGTTTGGAGAGGATGATGCTAATAAGTTGAAAAAATAAAACTTCATCCCTGCTCCGCCCCTGAAAAAAAGAAAAGATATTCCGAGAAAGAAATCACGTGATAGTAAGAAAGAAATCCTTGGATTATC
>JAXIVD010002702.1:42500-55331 GCA_036785275.1 Cancer borealis
CGTTAACACCCTGGTAAGCAGACAGGGACAAGGGCACCTCCTCTGCCTCCCACAATGGCTCGGCGTCTCATTGTAGAGAGAGCACCGTACCTTACACAGAAGTAATCTTGAAAATGTTCCGCCCTTGTTGTGGGTCAGAGGGACGTGAGTGTAGCCCAGGACAAGACTCAGACACCTCCACCACCCTCACACACCCCCGCGCCGCCTCTCCGCCTGCCTGTCGCTCCTCCTGCAGTTCATTACCCAGCTGTCGCCTGCGTTATGGTCTCGGATTGCGTAATGAAGCGTACTGGGAATTCCACTTGCAGTTGTTTAAGGCTTCCCTCTACTGCAAAAGGCTATAATTAAGTATTAATTCCAGCACGTCTATAATAGAGCAAGTCAAACAATGATGATATGATCCCACATTCCATTTTCTTTTGAGAACAGGCCTCATCTTTGCTCTATCCCTCTGAAATCATACTTTTTTTCTTTCCGCTCCTTTCACTCGACCCCTTGACTTTCATTTCTCAAGAGAGTGACAACAAAAGGTTCGCTTTGTTGCTCATCCAGGTTTACTTAAGACAAGAGACGCCCTAACTTACACTTTTCAGAATTTTATATTTTTTTATATTTTTCAACCTTTCTTCTTTCTCGATGTAACTTAAGGCGACGCTAGGAAGGACGATACATTAACTCTAAATAAATCCCTATGAAAAAAATGAAAAAAAGCCTTGAATGCGATCTAAAAATGCACCAGTTATATTACCCTTTGCATTACGTTGGACTAAAATTTCAGGAGAGCAAGAACTCAACACAGCAGCCACTTAGCAATGGAGAAAATGGTTCTGGAGTAAACGGTTTAAGGTGGAATGACCTCCGTTATAACATCTTCACCGTTAATTAGAAGGCTAACGTAATGTGCTTTTCAGGTGTAGTGTTCTAGGTAAAAATAAGGAAAATAACACTGAAACAGATATAAAAATCAATGGATATCACAAGAAAGAGCGCGAGAGAGCGAGAGCGAGAGCGAGAGAGAGAGAGAGAGAGAGAGAGAGAGAGAGAGAGAGAGAGAGAGAGAGAGAAAGAAAAAAAGAAAAAAAAGAAAGAGAGAGAGCATCCATTTGCCTTCCCTTCCCCTTATGAGTAAAATATGAAGGTCAGGGTTACGACAGCTTAAAAGAAAAGGAGAAAGGGTCGCTGATACTACTGTGGCGAGGGTTAAGCCAAGGATTAAGGAAAAAACGACCTTGGACAACGTAGTAAAGGGCAACATATGAAGCAAGAGGATGACGACCACCACAACCAAACAAGAATACGACCACAATTAAACAAAAAGATGACAAAAATCACAATTAAAAAAAATGACACCTCCGACAACTAAACAAAGGCATAACAACCCCAACACCTAAAGAAGAGGTTGAAGATTTCTGTAACCAAACTAAAATATTACGAATCCCCAAAATAAGCCATTGCACGACAACCCTCACACGCACACGTCACCCTGCACTCAACGCACGCACGCATGCACGCCCCCTGGATGGCACTGCGCACACAAGTTCAACTGCGTGACATGGACGTGGCTCAAGGGTAACGCGCAGGGCCGCCGCTAAAGGACAGCATAACTTCCACACAAAGCCTGAAGTATGGTTGAGGCTTCGGGGGATGAGGCCGCCCCTCTTGCAGCAACCTGGCCGTAGCTACAGGCTCTTCTGCACATTAAAGATATGAAGTGAGTGCTGGTAGCGATCCACCGCCACAGCCTCACGGAATTACATTCTACGTAAACTAAAACAAAAATCAATGTTACCAGCTTTCAGGGCAGAGATCTCATCTTGCGAGAACTCCTGTTAATGTCCCCCCTAAGGAGGAAGGCTGAAACGGTGCCTCCTGGGACGACCAACTGATGTTTTTTCAATAAATTGAGAAAGGCTGGTGAAGGCTTTCAGGTATGGGTGTACGTAGATATCACGTGGTCATATAAGAGCGGTAAAGGGGTACATTTAGATCAAGGGAATAGGGTACAATCTTGAAGCAGCAAGGAACGCGCTTCGATACGAGGAGAATGCCACGCTAGACACAGACAGTAAGCCAGGAATGGGCGGGACAGACTGAAATACATGTGTGTGGTTGTGTGTCGTGGCACGTTCAGCCCCACAATGGCCCTTGAGAGGAAGGCATTCGATCCACACAACCTGCCACTAAAGATGAAAAAAAATCCAATTTCTAGGTGTTAAGATACATTTGTACAAACCTGCGACGGACATTTTACAGAAACCCGAATGAAGGTATGACTGTCTTAGCCTGAGACTGACATGTTCACCTGGCCAAGCCTTCCCACGCCTTGAAGGTACTGCCCAGACACTCACCGACACCCTGGCCACGATACCTTTTATCACGGCGCCAGGCATAGTGACAAACGCCTGGGATGTTACGTTCCGGATCCAAGCTGTCGCATTTATCACGAGGTGAGGCAGGCGTCAGGGCGGCCGAGGCGACTAGAGGGCGGCGTGAGCAGGGTCAGGTGAGCAGGGGACGGGGAGTAGGAAGGACGCGACAAGGGGAGTGATTGCAAGCGACGCCGCGAACCAGTGAGGCAAAATTTACGGACGAGAGGGAAAAGGGAGGAGCCGCCAGTGTCAGGTCGGTGCAGGAGATATGAAGGCGTGGAGGAAGGAGGAGGACCGACTACCACTGCAGTATATCAACGCAGAAAGAAGAAAAAAATGTCACCCTGAACGATAAATCCACATTTCCTACTATTTGTGGCGAGGAAACGGCCTTTTTCTAGCCTGGAAAGTGAAGGTAAAAGATATATTACGGACAATCACACCGCCACCAACATAACCTTAATCGGTGACCTCATGTCCCTCCCTGCGCAGGTAGCAACGTCGATTCGGAAAAATAAAACTCTAGAAAACGGAAAACCTGACTTAAAGGGGTAAAACAGACCGATATATAACAGAGTGCTCGGACTGCGATACAATCCCAAAGTAATAACAATAGAATAAGCTATGCATCCGTCCATTAGTGCTTGCGAACCCCGGTAGTGCTGTGTCCTGGCTCCCCCGGTACCCTGCCCTCTCAGCGGTGGGCTTGTTTTGTACTGCATCCAACTCACTCACTAACTCACTAACTGACTGACTGACTGACTGACTGACTGACTGATTGGCTGACCGACTGATCAACTTGCTGCTCGACTGATTGACTGATTAATCGACTGACTGAGAGACTGACTGCCTTCATAGGGTCACAGCTCCAAGGTTCGTCCTCAAGTCTGCCATTGGATTCAAACTTCTCCCTGATTACTTTCATCAAGGAGAATAAAGACTTATCCGCACCGCGGGAATAATTAAGAAGCGAACCCCGTGATGGGAGATTTGTGGAGGAGAGACGAAGATATTTTTTGCTAGTCGTCTAAATGATAGTAATGGTAATAATGATACTACTACTACTACTACTACTACTACTACTACTACTACTACTACTACTACTACTACTACTACTACTACTACTACAATTACTACTAAAAATATAATGATTATGATGATAATAATGATAATGATAAAAACAGTAATAACAGTAACATTAATGCTTCTCGCTCTGATCAAGGCAGTTTAGAGTAAGAAATGAAAGCATGGGTATGTAACATTCACTAGCGTGGCACATCAAGCCTCAATAAATAGGTTATAGAAATGGTGGATAATTGGTTTTCACACCAGAAAGAGTCAAACCTAAAATAATCGAGCAACGCATTCCTTTAGACAACATTGACTCTTCCATTCCCCATTTTTCCCCTTCGAAGCCCACGTGTCCTTCGGGAGGTTAACGAGTACCTGGCAAACACCCCAGACAGGTATTGGAGGCTGTCACTCCGTCAGTCACTCAACACACACAATATTTCAACGACGTGGCACAGTGTTGCATCCCTGCCGTGTTTGTATGTCATGCGTGGGGCTGGATGGCGGGGTTGGTGCGTGGCTGTGTGACCTTATCTGGTATAGTGCGTCTTCAGAACATAAGAACAAAGGGTAATGTGCAAGACACAATTTATAAGTCCCAAAGCCTCCTCTCACACCTGGAGTTGTTATGAGTGTCTTGTATTGTTTTTCTTATTCACTTTGTCACTTTTCTTGTTGTTGTTCGTCTCTCATCTCTTCTTTGGAGCATGAGAACAAAGGGAAAGCATACGAGACTTATAATTCATGTCTCACAGTCTCCTTACACATATTCAATTATTACGAGTCTTTTTCATTATTTTCTCATTCAATTTTGGATTCTTTTATTGTTCTGTTGTGTTTTTTATGCAGAACACTTATAGAAGACCTGTGCTGTTTACTTTAATTTCTATTCAGAGTCATTGGAAGGCTAGGAAAGAACTTTGAATATATTTATCTTATTTCAATTGACACTATTCCCATATTTCTAATCCATACACAATCTTTCCACCTTCCACATAGGCTGAGGTATCACTGAAAACACCCAACGACAAAAAATCCATTCAGTACAACAATTCCTATACAGTATTTCTTTCATGCATTCCACCACATGAAAGTTTAAAAAGTAAAAATAAATCTAGAAAGGTCAAAACGCTCACCAGGAGAAAAAAAAAGAAGCTTGTGTGGGCCATCAAAACCCCGCCCACAGAGGTATCCTGGAGCGGGCGCCTTGCCGTTACTTTGTCTAGCGGGAGGGAGGGAGGGAGGGAGGGAAGCTGATGTTGAAGAAGATGTGGCAGGAGTGTGTGTGTGTCTTAACCTCCGTGCCTTTCCTTGTGGTAGTTCTGTCTAGTGTGTCATTGATGTAGCTTCTTCTTGTCTCCTTTTGCTCCTTTTCTTCTTTTTTTCTTCGTTATGGTTATTTTCAGTATGATGACTTTTATTTCCTCCTCCTCTTCTTTTTTTTTTTACTAACATCCACACACACACACACACAAACACACACACACACACACACACACACACACACACACACACACACACACACACACACACACACACACACACACTAGAAGAAGGGTGAGACCAATCATCAGGTAAAGGCATAAGCAACTTAGCAACATTTAATTGGGTGAAGTAACATAATTTTCTCAACATTTCCTGAACACAAATTTTGCATCACAACCCTCAATTACATAACTAGATAACAACGAGTGAAAGTTTCTCGCCCAGCTGAACTTTGCTTGGCAGGGAAAGGAGGTGAAGCTGCTGCTGGTGGTGATGATGGGGTGGATCAGGAAAGCAGTGCAAGAATATTGAAGGTAGAACCATTATTCGTGAGGCTTCATCGAGGGAGAGAAAATGAGGTTGAGGGAGACAAGTGAGTGGGGGAAGCGATAGTTAATCTTTCAAGCGGCATCGTGTGTGTGTGTGAGGTGACGTGTACCCCCTGTAGTTCATTAAACACACAACAGACTAGGGATTTGCGTGACACATCAAAGGTTTATAAACAGGTGGAAACTCTACTGGAAATGTGTTGATGGAGAGTGTGCCTCGAGGTGGTGTTAGTGAGACGCTAGTCGTGTTTGTTTGTTGATCATCTTTACTAGTGTTGACGTAATGACCTATATTCCTGGTGACATTTTACATAAGGTACATCGGTGGTGTTCTTTCTCCTTAGTGGCGGTAGCACTCCCTCCTCCCGCCCTGCACCAGCTCGCAGCCAGTTCTCGGGTGTGAAATAATACCTCGTAAATTTTCTCTCTCTCTTCTCTGTGTTGTAAAGCCTCTACGCCCTTCCTCACCCCAAAACAATCGTCACATTTTTCTTTCCTCCGTTTCTTCACTTGTTGCTTTTCTTTCATCATCCGAGTCTTTATATTGCTTCCTTCAAAAAATTTTTCTTGCCACCAGCAACTCATTTTTTTTTCCATTAGAGTTATTGTTTCCTCTGAACTACGACTCTACTACTATTATTATAATCATTAATATTGCTTGCAGATGTTTGATTACAACTTACAATTTCCCATTTTTTAATTTTATCACTTCAATTACATCAACATATTTTTTTTCTTCTTTTAAATATATACAATTCACTGTTGTTATATCTTCTATTATCACCTGTGGCCTTCCCTTTGCTTACTGCCCATCTTAAAACAGAGCAGTGCATCCTCTCCTCCCTCACTCTTAACTAATTGATTTCCCCTCGCCAACCACGCCCTACCCCGCGAAAATAATGCATAAAAAAGTAGAGTCGCATATAGTGTGAAAAATGCATTTACAAGAAGCAAAATTTATGGCCTGGGGGAGAGTCACCATGGAAACGGGTGGGTCTTTCTCTCTCTCCCTCACTTGCCACGCGACACCTGGATGCAGTGAGGGAAGGGGAAGGTGACTCAGCAGGTGTGTCTTG
The DNA here is from genome assembly GCA_036785275.1 of Cancer borealis. Taxonomy (NCBI): domain Eukaryota; kingdom Metazoa; phylum Arthropoda; class Malacostraca; order Decapoda; family Cancridae; genus Cancer; species Cancer borealis. The sequence continues at coordinate 48,831 of JAXIVD010002702.1, forward strand.
TATTTACCTGTGGCTGGAGTTTTCTTCTACCGACTATAACTTCAAAGGGAGTGACGCCATATAAAGTACACCAGGGAAGAAGGAAGGAAAAGGAATAGGTAAAGGAGGAGTAGGAGGAGGAGGAAGAGGAGAGAAGCAGAGATGAAAAATGTATAGCGTGTGGAGGTGAAGGAAAAGATGAGGAAGGGGGTGGGGAGGGAGATGTTTGGGGATAAAGTCTGGAGGAAAGAAGGGAAACAGAAGAGGGGAAACTTGTGTAGGTTTGTGGCGCAGGTATTGCACACTTATACTCGCCACAACCCGTCCCTGCCTCCCCCTTCCTCTCTCCACCACACCTGAGTCAGCCGCGGAAATTTAAAGACACCACCAAAAATGTGAGAAAAACATAATTCCAAGTGACTTGCACATAAACAGGGATGTCCGTGGCTTCAACACATCACAGGAGCAGAAAGGGAGAAAGAGGGGAAAGATGAGAGGGGAGAAAAGGGCTGTGGATGCCTAGCGGGGAGAGTAAGGGGAGCCGCACCGCATACATAGCGGCCTCTGGTATCCGTGTGGCGGCGAGGTAGGAGGGGGCCGCGGGAGGAGCCAGGTCGGAGTGTGTCCTGGGCCACTCTCACGGAAACACGTCGCGCCAGCCTCCCGTCGCCCGGCTCGCGTGGCCACTCGTGCTCCGCCGGTGTCGTTCTCCACAACCCCTTCGGTGGTCTGGTAGGAGAGGTGTGCGTTCCCCCGCGTGGCGACGACTTGTGGTGGTGCTCGCGGCCACTCAGGTGACCTCTGACCCATCGTTACGACACAGGTGACTTAGCGACCCGTTGGCGAGGGTTGATGTACAAGTGGGATCAGGTACGACTATTGCTGTTGTTGGGATGATTTGTTAAGGTGAAGGATTTAGAGTCATTGGTTTGCGTTGTACGTACTTTGCTAAGGAGATAACTGTGTGAAAGAATTATAAGGGAAAACATACACTCAATATATAAGAAATAACAAAAGAAAGGTACAATTGAAAAGTTACCTGCGTGTATTGAAAGAAATATTCAATACGAGCAAGAGACCCTCATTTTCCATACTTGCTTGTTGGAAAAGTCAAATATAAAGCCGCCTTGTGAAGCCTAGAGGCGGCAGGAAGGTGACGAGCCTTGGTGGGGCGGCAGGTGTGGGCCAGGGATGGGCCAGGTTATGGGTGCCCACTAACCCGCCCCGCCACGAAATGCCTCTCGCAGGAGCTGTACCGAGGGACACCACTACCACCACCACCCTCACCCAAGCCGGACACCATTATCTCGTTCAACACAGGTAAGTGCCTATCCCTGTCCTATGTTCCCATTCCCTGATAGATATATACACACAGACACTATTCACAAACTAAACTAATACGACACGTGATGGCCAGAAGAGTTGGAAAATGAGAAATACTGCAAGGAAACCAGCATTTTGTAACTCAGGAACATGATCTGAGTCTGGGAGGGAGATATAGAGAAGACAAAAAGAAGAGAGAGAAAGAGAGGTTGTTGAGTCCATCCGCTCAAGTTAATAAAACATGAACCTGTTGAAAAGTGTATTTAAGTAGAAGCTGAATCGTGTTCGAGGTGCCAGGACGAAGAGGGCACAAGACTGCGATACCACGATAGCCAGGAACACGAGGTGACGCCCCCAAGGCCTGCCTCCCCATGAACACAAACTAGCACACCATGAACACGCAGCCCAGACACACAAGTACCGTTCAGGAATGACCGCGATAAACCTTTCTGCTGGACAATCGACTCTCCACTGTCCAATACCTTCCAAAGACCAGTTTTCGGGGCAAATTTCACGGTCTCTTACTGATAAAGAAGTCCATTTGCCGCCTGATCTGGTGAGGGGCGGCCTGCTATCTCTGTGTCAGATAAATATGAACCAACTTTTACTGCCATTCCCAAGAGTTTCAAGATAATGGCCACAAATGGGTCGACTTGAAAGCCTGAAGAAAGTAAAGGAAAAAAGAAACAATCGTAAGGTTTTGAAGCTCTAGATTGTCACTCTTAAGATTATTTTATACTTGGCACAGGGATTACTGACGCGAATAAACCTGTGATTCAGGAAAAAAACTTCTTCCATAGACTGAAAGAAAAAAAAAAGACAACTAGAAGGATTTTTTTTAGTGATGCTGACTATCAAGAACTAATTTTTTTCTTCAATTTATTATTCGACACTAAAACATGCAACAGGCAACGTAAGGAAATACGGTATATTCTGTGTCTTGCCTTTAAACACTTTCCACCATACGTTTCCAGAGGCAGGATAAAATGACGCAAGGGAAAAATAGGTTGAGTTATATACTGTTACGTATCTGAATCTTTTTTTATTTTCTTATTAGGTTTGAATAGAAAACAAACATTTGGTTTCTTTCATTATGGATCGTCTCGAACTTAAATGTTTCTTCTTCCACTCGTTGTGTTGAAGCAAATACACTCAACGGTACTGAAGGACGTTGTATGAAGTGTGTTGTGTAATCGAGCACACACACACACACACACACACACACACACACACACACACACACACACACACACACACACACACACACACACACACACACACACACACACACACACACACACATACACACACATACACATACACACATACAGCTAGATTAGACAGCCATGCAAACATCCAAAACAAAACCGAATGAAGGTCGCTGAAAAGAAAAAGTAAAAAAAAAAAAAAACGGCAAGAGCTTTAGAAAGTCAGGACAAAATACAAATAAGAAAAAACAAACTTGCAAAGAAAGAAACACTCTGAAAAGTGATCCTTGACTCCAATATTTGGGAAAAACATGAATCACCACCCGCTGATGAGAGAGAGAGAGAGAGAGAGAGAGAGAGAGAGAGAGAGAGAGAGAGAGAGAGAGAGAGAGAGAGAGAGAGAGTGTGTGTGTGTGTGTGTGTATTGCTCGCTTGATGAAGATCTGGAAGGCTATTTATGGCCAGGGGAAGGATTGGTTACTATTTTATGTCTCTTTTTTATATACCTCCCTTCCTCCTTTTCCTCCATCTATTATCATCTTCTTTCTCCTCCTCCTCCTCCACCAGCTCCTCCTCCTCCTCCTCCTCCAGGTGAGTGTGTGGGAAAGGTGAGGAGGGAGGCAGGTGGTGGTATTGACTTTGTGTGTATTGCATCTCATTAAGGAGTCACGTTCATCTGTTTCATTCCCTCGGTATTGTTTTCACGTGGATGTAATGACAACACCCGGAAGGAGCATTACACTAGCTGAGTCTTGGCCGTAAATCCCCCAAGGACACTGGAAGGCGTTCGGTTTCTAAGAGCGAAAACGTGTACACAGAAAGTTGGAGGAATTATAAGCACTAAGACTTGAAATGGGGGTGATGGTGGTGGTGGTGGTGGTGGTAAAGACACATAAATGAATTCAACAACCCTTTTCTATCTGTCACTCCTTATAGTAATACAGGTAAAGGCAATTAGGAGACACAACACAGCTTAGCACCTAGTGACAGCAGCACCAACAGGATTATCGAAGTTTCCGCCGTGGATGAAACTATAACGTCATATCTTCAAGTATGCAATGTCCATTATCAATATTCTTACTTCCTGAGGTGCAATTCAATAAAACACAAAGACCACATATATCGCATCTACCCCACACATATTTGCTATAACACTAACACGTCCATTGAACAGATAGATAAAATGAAACTCAGGAAAATGCTTCAAAAAAATTATGGTACAAGAGTCTCGAACCTGACTCCCGCACATAACATACATTTTTCTCTCTCCTCCGCACGAAGCCTCACTATGTAAGTCTGGCTTTTAATGGCCATGAACATTATCGCTGCACATTGTTTCGCACGTGAATACATTATCGAACTCAACACCATTTAGGACTCCAGTATACAGCATGCATATACTTCTTTTAGTTTCTGGGTTGTGGTGTCACTGCGGCGGGTAGGAAGGTGAGAGGCGACAGGCGAGGCAACGACGTCGAAAATAATGCCATCAAACCCACTACCTGCCTGTCACAGCGTTCACCTGGGAAACACTTGACACTTATTCCAGGTGAAAGGTGACGCGGCCCACCTGTGACAAGAGAGTTACGAGTGTTGGGAGGAAAAAAACAGATGAATTACGGGATATAAAAGCGAGAACGGGGACTACGAGGCTCAGATCCATGTATTAGTGTGCTCTTTAGATTACCTGCTGACGGGAGACTAACTATTACGACCAGGTATTTGGGCTCTTGTGAATTACGCTTTAAATTACCTCACTTAGCGATTACCATTAACACCTGTCCACCTTCACATTTTTTTCTTTCGCTTTTCCTCTATTTTCCTTCCCTCTTCTTTCTCTGATTCTTATTTCCTTTCATTCTCCTATTTCTCTATTTTCTTTCGTGTTACTTTTCTCTTTTATCTTTGTCTCGATTTATCTGTCTGTGTCTGTTTGTCTCTCCTTCTATCTCTGTTCTTTTTGTTTGTCTATATGTATGTATGCATGTTCTCTCTCTCTCTCTCTCTCTCTCTCTCTCTCTCTCTCTCTCTCTCTCTCTCTCTCTCTCTCTCTCTATCTCTCTCTCTCTCTCTCTCTCTCTCTCTCTCTCTCTCTCTATCTCTCTTTATCTTCTTGTCTTGCCTTTTCCCTTCTCCATTTCCCAACAGTACATTACTATTCAATATTCTTTTCTTTTCTCTCCTTTTATTTCCATTCCTCTTCAAATATTTTCTTATATTAGTTTTCTTGACTCTACTTTTTATACTCTTGCCTTCTCTCCCTCTCCTCCTTCTCCACCTTTCATTTCCATTGCATGTATGAATGTATGTATGTATGTATGTATGTATGTATGTATGTATGTATGTATGTATATATGTATGTAGTATGTGTGTATGCTCTCCTGGACACACTGTCATACTGCCTTCACCCTCCACCTTCCCTTCCCTCCTTTCGTATACCAACCAGTCCTTGTTCCAATTACACGACGGTTCACTTCTTGTATTTTATGCGTCAATACCTGAACAGCAACACCGGAAACTACCAACACCAGGTGTAGAGAGTGTCCAGCAGGTCATATCACTATCACCTCCACCACCACCACCACCACCACCACTACCACCGTGCACTGTCCTCTGAGGCGGTCTGTTTCAACTCACAGCCCTAGAAACGGTGGCAGACATGGAAGGCTTGGATATCGCTGACAATACGTGGGTGGTGGTTGATTAGAATGCCACGCAAGGCTGTGTGTCCCGCCCCCGGACCCCCGACGCGATGGTGAAACTCTTGCTTTGTGGAAGGGAGAGTGAGGGGAAAAATAAACAGTTAATGCCACATGTTTTTCTCCCGTGTCCTGTCCTACTGCGCTATAGAAGTAATAGTAGTAGTAGTGGTAATAGTAGGAGGAGGAGAAGGAGGAGAGAAAGCGAGGATACAAAACAATGTGCAGGAGGAGATCTTTTTTCTTCACTATCTTGAGGAATTATTTTTGCGAGTGTGGGAAGGACGACACGCCTTTCCAAGTGGACGTATGAAAGGCGTAGAGTGAGTTGGGTGAAAAGATTTGGATGAGTTCACTACACACTCCCCAGGTGCTCCAAGGGGAATATTCATGGCTCTCAGTGGTGCTTCAGAATAATGGGTACACCTGGCTCTAGTCTACAGATGAATAACATGTGAATACTTCATTACCAACAAGAATCATCGACCTTTGCCCATTATACCTGCTGATCTACTTATTCTACCTACTTGTTCCTCTTACACTGAGAATCAATACGGACGTGAGCACATAAATTATCGTTCATCTCGCACTCCTACACCTAACGAGGGAGACAAACGTAAAAACAAAACTAAACACAAGTTAAAACAAGTTAAAATAAGTAAACAACACACACCCATAACTCGTCTCCACCTTCAACACCGTGAAATATTTGACTTGCCCCCAATTTCGGACGGACCAAATAATTTCCAAACAAACACATCATCCTGAACGAAACGGGGAGGAGGAAGAGTACAGGCGGGCGTTCCCACACCTATCATGCGGGCGGGTGGGTGGCTGGGTGGGCTGGATAGTGAGTGAATGGGTGGGTTGATGAGTGGGTGGTTAGATAAGTTAGGTGACTGGCTGCGGTGAAGGTAATTATAAAGATGATAATGGTAGTTGTGGTGGTGGTGGTGGTGGTGGTATAGGACAAGAACTGTGTGTGTGTAAAGATAGGACCATTAGGTTACTAGGAGAGGTGCTTGGGTGGGAAATACATGTTGATCCTGCTTAGTACTTCTCCTTTCTTACTTCCTTCCTCTCCATCTGCTTCACATTACTGTCTCTCTCTTACTATTCCTTTCTCTCTTATTCCTCCCTGCCATTCTCCCTTCTTCTTTTTCCCTCTCCCCTTCCAGACTCTTTATCATCTCTACGCACTCCCTTCCCTTCCAAATTCCCTCTCTACTGTTTCTCCTTCGCTCCCTTTCTACCACTCTCTTTCCCTCCTATCCCTCCTCCCTGCCCCTCTC